>PVIJ01003405.1:96912-136061 GCA_004024925.1 Scalopus aquaticus
TTTTTTTTTTTTTTTTTTTTTTTTTTTTTTTTTTTTTTTTTTTTTTTTTTTTTTTTTTTTTTTTTTTTTTTTTTTTTTTTTTTTTTTTTTTTTTTTTTGCATTGGCTAGGGCCTTCAGGCCAGGGTTGAAGTAGTGAGGGTGGATATACTTGTCTTGCTCTTATCTTAGGGGAAAGGCTTTAGCTTCACTATTAAGTGTGATGTTAACTGGAGATTTTCCATAGATGCTTTATTTCAGGTTAAAAATATGTATTTTTTAAAGATTTATTTATTTATGCATACAAGCTAGGGTACAGGCCAGAGGCATGGGGTGGTAAGAGGGTTTACCGGAGACAGATTGGGGAGCAGAACAGGCAGACTGACCAAAATACACTGCTGAGGGGAGCAGCAGGCGAGGCAGGAGAGGTCTACTGTGCCATGTGGGAATCTCCCCAGCTGGGCATCGAACTCGCATCACTGCTGTCAACAGCTCCACAGCGCAGCGCTTAACTACTGCACCACCAGAGAAGCCAGGTTAAAAATATTTTAAAACTTGCATGGATGTTGAAGGTCTTGTTTTTAAAAGGCATCAGAAGGAAGAAACTCTCTTTTTCTCCTGATCATTCTTGCATGTGGTTAAGAGGCCTGGAACAGTGGCAACCATTTTGTGACTTATGAGGAGAGTCTGAGAACCATAACCAACCCATCGATGGTGGAAAAATGGAGAGATGGAAAGAGCCTGGTCTTTTCTATCATTGGTCCACTGAATTAAACAATCTGGACTCTTCCCTACTACCAGAATTGTTATAGAGGAATATAGGATATTGAGTAGTTTTATTGTTTAAGCTTCTGAGTTTTGGAGTTTTGTTGCTTGCAGTGAAGCTCTATTAAATAAATTTATGCCCACACTTGCAGGTAGAGACTTTTCCTTTTCGTTGTTACATGCCCCTGCCTAGAACAGTGCCTGAAATATAGTAGGCACTTGCTAAATGTCTGCTACTAAATGAATGAAGCTGGGGCCTGAGATATTCTCATTCTGAGACTCATTTTTGCTCCAGTCTAGTGGGAAAGCCCTGAGGAGAGATCAAAGGACACAGCAGAAAATGGCACGGAACAGAGCTTTGGAGAGGAGGCTTCAGAAACTCCAGTAAGGATGGACTAGGTTTAAAATCAGGTCTCCGTCTTGAAGTGTGACCGTGGAAACAGAGGTAAGAAGCATAGCTGAATTGGGGCAAGGCCAGGTCTGCTCTGAGAGCCTTTTGCTCACATTTCCCTTTGGAGGTTGTGTAAGACGTGGTATTTTTTTCCTTTCTTGGAGAAGCGACCTGTGAGACTTGCTCTCTAGACATGAGCTCTGTTTCAGAAGATAACTCTACAGATCACAACTAGGAGAGAGAACATGTAATGCTTGCAAAATTCTTGTGCAAAGTTGCTCTCTGCTGAGAAATTATGCGCACTTGAAGCTTAATGTTTCAGTTAGCGAATACCTCAAATGAAGTAATGACGTTATGACTGGCTGTCACCCCACCATCAGCCCATCACTCCTGGCCCTAGGGAGGCAATAAATGGGCTCAGCACACCCCCTCTCCAGGCTGCCTTGTGGGAGCTCCTGGAGTAAGCTACAGAGTGTGCAGGATGTTCTCTGTCACCACCTTCCACCTCCCCACCCCACCCAAGAGCAAGTACTGAGGACACCTTGGAATGTTCTGGACTACTGGGATTTATGGTTTGGGTTGTAAAGCATAGGGATTAAAAGTGAGAGCGCAAGGTAGAATGTTTGGGTGCAAATCTTGTGGGCAGTATACTGGCTGTGGAGGAATCATTTAGCCTCTCTTCCTCTGTTCACTCATGGGTGAGAGAGGGGGTTACTGTTCATACCCACTCCCCCACCATGTGAGGGTTACCCCACATGTGTAGAACCCTGGCAGGCGTCAGCAATCAGCAGGTGTCGGCTACTAGTCAGGTTAGGCACCAGCCACGCTCTGGTCCAAGAATACCACACGGGGGTCGGGGGTGCCAAGGGGGTGACTCCCGGTAGTTACCCGAATGGGACCCACAGAGGGGCCGTGGTCGCAGGGGTACCAGGGTTGTAGCCTGGCACCCCCACCCAGGTGGACCTGGAGGGGTCCTGGGCATTCAGACAAACGTGGAACAAGGGGCGAGGGTGGGGAGGGTGTGTGCCAAGCAAGGGACAGTGCCAGCATCGGGCACTAGGGCGTGGCTCTCTAGGTGACAGCGCTGTGGGGGGGGAGCCTGCTTGTGCTGCGCCCAGAGACGACACGATACCAGGTCTGTAGCCTCCCTCCTCCTCTGGGGCTGGGAAGCAGACACAGCTGCTCTGCTACCTGGGAGCTGCCCACTGGGCTTCCCGGTCCCCTCAGGGCCACCCAAGGCTTTCCAGGCCCCTCTTCCCTTCTGGCACCTCCATTGTCAACCTCTCTGGGGAACTTGACAGTAGATGAAGTGACAAGTCTTTGTGCTTAATTAAGACACATTGTCCCACCAATTGGGAAGCGGGAAATGGCTGGGCTGTTTTACAAATAGAAACAATTCTTGTTCATTATCCCTTAATTGAGGCAACAAAGGGCTCTGGAAAACATCCATCAGAAACACATTCATGTACATCATCAGAGAGGATTGGGTTTAGGACCACACAAAAGCAACAGCAAATGTTCCAATCAAGAGTTATACAGACAAAGGGAAACAAAGGCCCAGAAATACAAATACTGCAGAATTAGCCCAATTACACAGTTGATGTGGCAGAGAACAAGTTTCCTGGCTTCTGTCCAACTCTTCTCTTAGCCTCTTTTACCCCTTCTACTTCCTGGGTACAAGATGGGGATGGGCAAGAAAGGAACCTCCAAGACACCCTCTGAACCTGACTTTGGTGCCCAGGATGAGGAAAGGATGGGCTGGCAGATTGTCTTGGGGAGGAGAAAGTTGTAATCTGAATCTAAGATGTGTCTAGACTGTAATTGCCACCTCCCTCTTCTTGGTTACTATGCTTCTTATGATGTGACCTAAGATGCCAAGGCAGCTTTGTCTCAGTGTTAGTTTTATTATCAGCTTGTGACTGGCTAAAGAGTCTGTACTGTTTTCATATGATTATTTTTTTCAGGCTTGGCCTTCCCTAACCTATATTTACACAGTTGAATTTTAGGGTTCAAGTTAGCATTTGCATTTATCCCTATGGTACCAGCTGTTTGTCTTATCACTCAATGGAGCTGAGAGGAAGTGGTCTGCTGGGATCCTGCTCAAACTGCTCCTGGAATTGAGCCTGATTGTCTCTCACCTTGGGGTGGAAGGAGGGGGAAGAGGAAGAGAAATTTCAATGCTTAGAATAGGAAGAGCTTTTCCTCCTTTTATTTTTTGTTTTCCTCACTGGTCAGAAAATGACTAGTCATTATACAACACTTGGAAATCACTGAAAAGTACAAAAAAGGGGAAGTAAATAAGTCAATCTCACTAAACCCCTGAGTCTTTCCTTACAGTCATTCTTGGCACATTTTCTCATCTGATTGAGAACATGTTCCATCTGATCTTAACTTTGTAAACTGTCTTTCCCCCCAATATTATTTCACATGATTCAAAACACATTCTAAGCATCTTTTTAACAGCTGCATAATATTCCATCATATAGCTATGCCATCATTTATTTCATAATTGTCATTGAACATTTGCACTGTTTCTAATTTCTCATTGCTATGAATGCTTCTGTCCTGGGCATATTTGTGCACAGAGTTCTCATTTTTCAGTTTGTTTCCTTAACATAGATCTTAGAAGTAATATTGCAGTGTTAACTACTTTAAGGTTATGGCTACCTCTCACTAAGTTACTTTCCACAAAGGTATACCAATTTGTAGTTGATTAACAAATGATTGGCAAATGTTTGTTCCAGTATGTATATTTTTGGGAAAAAGATTCTGCCTAGTAATTGGCAGTGTGTTTATACTTGTATGTGTGAGTGAGCATGGTATACATATGCAAGCACAAGTTCAAGACATGAGTGAACACACTTTTGAATGCATGTATGTGCATGTGTGTGTTTGGTAGCAAGGGGAGAAATTGCTTATTCCACTTATTGATTTAGCTCTAGCAAAGGAAGGAGTCCCCATATGCACCCCATCCCACCCTGGGGAACTTTACTCAAAGCCTTATCTCAATCAAAGCAGTATAATCAGATGTTAGCTGCTGGCTCCCATCCGAACCTCTTCTGCACCCCTCAGCTATCTGATTACACTCGACTCAAGCTTCAGTCACTTTCCTGGTGACAGTGCCATCTCGGCTATTCTTCCAACAGAGGTAGGGCCAACCTCCAGGGCTATTGCAGGGATGACGAATGAAATGTGTGTGAAAACTAGCTCTGTGCCTGACACGCAGAATGCAATGCATGTGTGTTCGAATCATCCGCCCACGGAGAGGGTTCTTGTAGATTTTGTTAAGGGTTTGGGTCCCTTTGGGGAACCTGGGGCCCTGTCCATGGCCCAACTCTCCCTCATTGCTCTGCATCTCCGGAGGTGGAGGCTTTCCCTATCCAGGCAGAAGGGATTTCATGTAGACTCAGTGACTAAAGCTGGTGGCCGGCGGGATGAACAGCTTTCCGGACAAGGCCCTGAGAGCCTGCGCGTCTGGAGGGAGGGACCAGAGGGCCGCCTCTGGAGGTTGGTCCTCAGAGCCCACCTGCTCCTGCCATAGCCCCCCAGCCCCAGCAGAAGCTTTGCATGCTGCCTCTCAGAACCCAGAGGCAGGGACACAGGTTTCCTCTTGCAGGGAAGCAGAGTCAGCGGGGCCTCCGCCTCTCCCCTGTGTTCCAATTTCATTTGAGTGCAGCTGAGTGGCTGACACACCAGCGACATTCAAACCCGAGCTTTGAGGGGTCTGAGAAGTGCCACACTCACGTTCTGGCTTTGGTGGCATGGGGGGATGCCCACTTCACCGAGCAGGGGACAGATGGCAGCCTTGCCATTGAGGGCATCCCTGTCGCTCCTTGCCTTGGCATGTCACCTGCTGCAAGTGCAGACTGACACCTGCATGCTGGGTGGGGCTGGTCTGGGAGGGCCCACGCCAAGGCATGCTTCCCTTTGGTGCAGTCCGGAGAACGTCTCTCCCCTTTTCTCCCTTAAAACATGTTTTCCCACAACCAGGTCCCTTGAACCCCTACCTTCAAGCACCAATGCTTTTAAAAATATTTCTTCCAAATAGAGACAGTGCCAGCCCCAGGAGGAATTCTGGGGATGAAAAGATTTTCCATCTCATTACAGGTGTAATTGCTCTTTTCTCCTTTTGTTTGCAAGTAATAGCAACTCACAAAGACTGGCTTCAGCAAGGAAGGGAATTTATTGCCTCATAAAACTGAAGAGTCCAATGTAGACTTCAGGCTTGGCTGGATCCAGGTGCTTCCATGATGTCATCAGTTCTCTGTTATTCTACTCTGCTTTCCTCCATAACATGGAGGAAAATATTTCTGTCTTAGTCACTCTGAGCTGCTATAACAACAATGCCATGGACTGGGTGACTGAAACAATGCACATTTATCTCTTAACGTTCGAGAAGCCAGGAGTCAGCAAGCTCTTGTGTTTCTTCCTATCGGGGCACTAACCCCAAGGGCACCCTCAACTAACTACCAAACACATCCCTCTTAACGCCATCACATTGGGAGTTCGAATCGCAAGGTATGACTGGTGGGGGGCACACACACGTCTGTTACAGGTCCCCAAAGCAGCAGCAGGTCATCATCAGTTCCGTTTTCATTTCACTGGGCTGGTCGTCCCGCCAGGAACGCCTCCCGCTCAGTGCCTCTCACCAAAGCCCTGGGGCTGATGCTAAGGGCCAGCTGGTCCCTGCCAGTCCCAGCTGGCCCGGCTGGACTGCACGCCCATCCCAGAAGATGGCAGCACTGTGGTGGCCCGAGAACCCACTTGCACTGAGAGTAGCTAAGGCTTCAGCCCCGGGGTCACCCCTGTTGTCCCCATGGCGACCGGCCAGCACCATCCTACTCACTGCACAAGGGTCAGGGGCCTGTGCTCTGCTCCTCAGTGCCCAGGGCATGGGGCACCTGCCGCGCAGGTTGCTGTGGACAGCCCAGCAGGCATGGGGTGGGGCCCCTAGAAGGCTTTCCAGACTTGCGTCCTGGCCCGTGCCTTGATTTTGATCCCCTTCTCAGTGTCGCCTCTGCTGTTCTCCCACAACAGCTTGAAGCCCCCCTGCCCCCCAGGCCCCAGTTGCCACATTGGAGGCAGGAGCCACACAGAGACTTGGCCTGCCCGGACTGGCTTGCGCCTCCTCTGACTGGTTTCAATCACTGCCAGAGGCAGCCACCTCTGAGCACCCAGAAGGCTCGGGATCTTCTCCCCAGGGAATCACAAATTCTGCCAGGGGAAGGGTGGGAGGGTTATGCCCATCCCATTGGTCTCAGGGTCAAAGGTGCTTTCTAAGAACAACTTGGCCCTCCCTGAGCCCTGGGGCCAGTCCTGCAGCCCTGAGGGGCAGAGCCAGCCCAGTTCTCTTAGCACACACCACATTGCTATTCCTGCCTCCAGGAGATCCTGGGCGCGCAGAGGACTTGTCTTGTCCATGGGGACCTCAGCCCCACCGCTCTGCAGCTGGGGGACCCTGACATACAACTTAACCGAGTCTCCATCTCTGCACTTGCAAAATTGAGATAATAATCCCTTCCTCTCAGAGCCACGGCCGGATCGATGGAGATAATAGATGAGAAAATGCTTGGCTAGGGAGAAAGTGCAGTAATGTAAGAAGAGTTCTCACCTAGCACCCCCCACACGCCCCTGCAGGATTTAATGAGAGTTGGCTGCTCCCTGGGATCTTTAATTAATTGCCCCGGACCCACAGCCCCAGCGCCCGCCGATTAAACCCTGTGGAGGCAGGAAGTGGGCTGTGGACTGCTTTGGATGCAAATGCCTGGAGTGTAGGATTTCTGCCGCCAAAATGGCTGACTGGCTGATTTTAGAGCAGCTGCATCCGTGGCTGCCCCAGGGAGATGAGCCTTTGCTCCCTCAGCAGAATCACCGGAACCCAGAGGGTGCCCTGGCCCTGACCGACTCATCTGGGTTCTTGGGGGCGGGGGGGGGGGTGTCTGTGACCTGTCAGCCCTGGCCCGCCCCAGGCCTACGAGCAAGGATGCAGGCGGTTCGGTTCCGCAGGGACCCCGGTCCTCCCATATGGGCTCCCACAGCCAGCGCCACCCATATACCCTCCAGGTGTTCCTCTCTCCAGGTGCTCCTCAGGTACCTGCACTATTGTAGGTACGTTATAAAATGGACCCTGGGTCTTGAAGGAGGATTCGTTCATTAAGATCCATCTCCTCTTTTCCACCCTCCTTCAGTAAGGGAGAGATCTTCTATTTAACCTTCAGACAATAAGGCAACTTAACTACAGTCTAATGAGGCCAATAAAGAACATTTAGCTTACAAACAAAATTCTCCTGGGGCTGGAAGCCGCTTTCTCAGTTCACCCCCTCGTGGTCT
The DNA here is from genome assembly GCA_004024925.1 of Scalopus aquaticus. Taxonomy (NCBI): domain Eukaryota; kingdom Metazoa; phylum Chordata; class Mammalia; order Eulipotyphla; family Talpidae; genus Scalopus; species Scalopus aquaticus. Next base: position 104,376 of record PVIJ01003405.1, read on the forward strand.
GGGGAGACTGAGGGATGTGTGTGCAGGGAGTGGAGTCCAATTGCTGCCCCCATGGAAACTTAGGCTGAGAGCCAGATGCCACCTGGACCAGACAGATGGAAGCAAATGTGCGCTCACTATCACCACCATTGCCATCATCATACCCACTCTCACCACCACCATCATCACCACCATCATCACCATGACCATCAACATTATCATCACCACCATCATCACCCACCATCATCACTGCCACCACCACCACTATCACTATGACCAATATCATCACCACCATTACCACCACCTCTACCACCTCACCACTACAACCACCACCATCATTATCATCACCAGCATCACCACTACCAACATCGTCACCACCATTACCACCACCTCCACCACCACACCCACTGCCACCATCACCATCAGTCTTACCACCATCACCACTATCACTACTACCAATATCATCACCACCATTACCACCACCTCCACCATCACACCCACTACCACCACCACCATCACTGTCATCACCACCATCGCCACTATCACTACTACCAACATCACCACCATTACCACCATCTCCACCATCACACCCACTACCACCACCTCCATCACCATCACCACCACCACCACCATATTCACCACCATCACCATCACCATTTATACTATCATCATCATTACTAGCACCACCACCACCGCTGTCATTGTCATCAAGATTCAGCAGGTGTGTTGTGCTGTAGAGTGTTTACACAGTCTCCCAGAAAACAGACGTTATCATGACCAGTGATAGGCTAAGAAACAGAGCCTGAGGTGAGAGTCGCCTCTTTTGTTAGACTGTGTGTCTTGGGGGTGGAGTGTGTCTCACTGGTCTCTGTGAGTCCTCTGCCTAGCACAGGTCTGCCTCCAGGGGGTCTACACCAACCTTCTGAGTGCATGAGGGAAAGAATGAGTGCATGAAAGTCCATTGGGTGTCCAGGATTGGGGCTTGGGTCCCTGGCCTTCCAGACCCAGGCTTATAGGAGCAGACAGAAGGGGCCTTTCTTTGGCTCAACCCTTCTTAGCCCAAAGGCTCATGCTGAAGACCCAGAAAGCATTAAAATGCAGGCTTGGCCTTCCAAAAGTTTGTGCTGTTTTGGGGGATTCAGGCAGGTGGGCCATGAAATTGAGCATCACAGGCCATGAAAAATGCAACAGGAATGGATTGCCCTTCATCAGAATTGGATAAGGAGTGGGTATGGTGAAGACCATCTGCTTTTAGCTCCACTTCCTGCCCAGACTAGGCTAGGAAGGACAGTGCTGAGGAGAGACTGGCCACAAGACACTACCATCCCTGGGGCAGTCTGAGTGTTACACTCTTTGGTTTTGCCCAAAGTCGTTTGTAAACTGGTCTCATGGAAAATGTCCTCAGGCTTTCCATAAAACAGTGTCCAAGGCAATCTCCATTCTGTGTTACACGTGAGAAATGACTTTTAATGTACTGACAGGAAAAATAAAATCACCGCCAATGAGATCTGATGCCTTCTTCTTTCTAGTTAGCAGGGGCTGTGTTGCTTAATAAAGAAGCAAGAAGATAAATGTATTCATTCACCAAATGTTTGTTGAAGAACAGCTTGGGTTGGATTGGGCCCAATGCTGAGAGTACTGAATTGGCCAAAACTGTCTTTGACCACCAGGATTCATAGTCTCGTTTCACTCTTTACGCGGCCATAAGGCTGCCACTTTGTTACCCTAATGATTGAAATATTTGTCCCTCTTCCTTTTGTCAGTCTTGGTTTTCTATTTCTATTTTAATCTTATTCTATACATATCCTTTATTATCAGCTGTTGTAACATATTTTAATAGGGGGATAAAAAAGGAAGATACAGATGGCAGATTAAGTATACATTGCCACCCTCCCCACCTCCCTCCTGCTCCAAATCCCAGGAAATGACAGAAGATTTCTTTTTCTTTGTCTCTCTTATTCTCTGTCTCCCTCTCTCTTGCATGAATCTAGAACAACTCTAGAAAACAATGACCAAAAAATGTATCTTAAATGAAGCAGAGATTTTTGAGGCATTTCTGAGCATCAGAATGCAGAGAGGGCTGGACTGATGAAGAACTTCCAACATGTGCTGCCCAAGGTGTAAGGGTTTGTGGGGTCCCCAAAACTCAAGGTGACAGATACAGAAGGAAACCTGAGGCGATGATTGAGATGCCTGACTGCAGAACCTGGGGCAGGAAGTGAAGCCCCCAGAGGTTCACCTCAGGCTGGAGTAGTCAAGGGGCCATTTGGTAGCACTCAGATGACGGTGGGTACAAGAGGAATGGGATATGCCAGTATACCCTGCTTGCCACGGAAAACCAAAACATATTTACTAGCTGGACCAGCCAGGCATCTGTATCCAAATTTGAGCATCCATCCAAGAATCACCAAAGTCACAGGGGAAACTAACCACACCAGGAAGCATAGCATTCAACAGCTAGATGGCCTGTACCCAAGGAGTACCCAAGAGTTTTAAAAAATCAAATTAATAACGTCATGGGATGTGCATGGAGTTCATAATGATATGAAAAAGAGCCACTTAGAGATCTTAGAAATGTCAACATTAAGTTTAAAGTTCAACAGATGAAACAAGTGGCAAGTGAATACTTCTGAAGGTAGTTTTGTGACCTGGAAGGCAGAATTGAAGAATGCTCTCATGCAGTACAAAAGAGATGGGGAGAATAATAGGAAAGTTGCTCTACCTTTTTCATTCTTCTGAGTGCATTAATAAGCATTCTAGACAGAATGTTGAGAAAGTTAAATTCATGACTGGGGCATAGCTGGCCAGGCTATGAGTCACATCTAAAGCATACTTAGAGGAATATGTATTACTCACAGACCTGGGGTTTTGAATACTAGGCAATACCTGACAGTGACTTAGAGTTGTGACCTTCTGCAGAGAGCAGTGTATTTTGAATATATGTGGAATGAAAGCATAATGTAAGCAAGGGACAATTTGGGATTTTTTTGCATGGTGAGAAGCATGTGCTTCTTCTCCAGTCAAGGGGTGGATTGTAGATGGTTGTTACATCTCTCTCTCTCTTTTTCCTTTCCGAATACTTGCTGCATTTCTTCTTTTGGGGGTAGTAAATAGTATTCCTTGCCTAGGGAACTCTCCTCCCATTCCATGTGGTCCCGATGAACTTGCCAATCAAGACCCACCCCTCCCCCAACCCCCCCACATGGGTGCACGCGCGCGCACACACACACACACACACACACACACGCTCATACAGTCACTGGGATAGTCACATGACCCTGACTGGAATGTCATGACAACATATGACCTGGTGCCTGATTGACAAGGCAGGTGGGACGCAACCCAAAATGGGCCACCAACAATTCTCTCTGGAAATAATGCATGAAAATAATGAGAGAGAAACAATTTTTCTGCTGGGATTATATGTCTGGGGCTGCCAGGAGCCCTTTTTGCTGACTTGTAAAATTCCTGTCTGGATAATAGAACCAGACAGAGACAGGCAGAGATTTAGATGGACAGAAAAACAAAAAGATGTATGGTGTCATCAGAGGCCCTGGAACTAGTTATGCTCAAGATAGAACCTTTCACAGGTTGTCTAGTTAATGAGCAAAAACAAAACAAAACAAAACTTTCTTTAAGCCATTTCGAGTTGGGCTACCCCTGTGGGTGTATCATCCTGACTTATTTAGAATCTTTGAAAACCATGTTGGAGTTTTACATGAATATCACATCTGAATAGCTTTCTGAATTCTCTTTTTGAATTCTCTAGGTAAATATTTATATCAGCTGCCAAGACGTGTAGCTTTATCTTTTACTTTCTAATATTTATACCTCGTGACTTTTTCCTGTTTTACTGATGTGTCTATAATCTCCAGGACAATGTTGAATAATTATGTTGATAGTGGCACCTTTGATTTATTTCTGTTATTTATTCATTCACTTATTATTTATTCAATATTTTCTGTTTGGCAAAAAACACTCATGACCTTGGAAATGCAGATGGGAGCAAGTGGATAAAACCCATTGGAATGTTTGGGGAGGAATAAAAGAAGGGAGGAATGAAAGTATATATCAAGGAAACCAGATGTAGCTCTGCCATGTATTACAAGATAAGTCTTTCCTGAGGAAGAACTTCCCAAATAAAACACCCTTTATCATTCATCATGAAATCTGATTTTTTTGCTATTTGGTTTCCTATAAATTATCAAAAGAAAAAGTTTCTTTTTATACTTTGATTTTTCAAAAAATTACTTTACATCACAAATCTATGTTGAATATTATTAAAAATCTTTTCAGTACCCAGGGACAAAACTAAAGCTTCTCTCTTTTAGCCTATTAATGTCATGAGTGACCCCCAATAGAACTACTAATGTTAAACCATCCTTGCATTCCTGTATTCTTGCATTGTATTCAAATGTTATTCTTTTCCTGGCCTACCGAACTCATTTTGATAATATTTTATTTAGAATTTTGTATATTTTTACGAGCAAAAAATAGTTTCATATATGTGTTTTGTCAGGTGTTATGGAATGAGGTTGGAAAGTTCCCTCGATTTCTGTACTGTGAAATAGTTTAGGTAACATGAGTGTAACCTGGTTACTTCCCTCCTAGACTCAGCATTGGGAAGGAGGTGATATACATTTTCCCACTTCACTTTTAGTTCTGAGCTTCTGTTGCAACTGAAGTGGTTCCATTTTTGGATTGTCTCTCTCACCCATATGGGCTGTCTCTATTCTGCTTTCAATTGCTTCTAATGTATGACACATTCACTTTTCCATACACCAGGCAGATGGGTGTGTTACAAAATTGGCTGAAGACCTAAGAAGATTAGGAGGGATATGTCATAGCATTTCCCAGCAAATACCTAAAAGTAAACAAGAGACACCCTTATCCTTAAGATCCCCTCAAAGGACCCCCATGCTGTTGCCCACACTCTCCCTCACCCACAGCCTGGCTGCCTCTGTCTTTTCTGGGACTCCATATTCATTCCACTGTTCTAAGTAGGTGAATTGAGCTTCCCTCTCTTCTCATCCCAGTGTTCTTTACACATCCAGAGACCAACTATATGTTATGGTAAACAGGGACTCTCATCCTTAATGAATTTTTCCATCCAAGGAAGGACGCAGGAAACATATTCATTTCCTCCTGTTTTGGATTGTGCTTCATAATTTGGAAAGCAGGAGTGACTAGAGTCACTTTTGATTTTAAATAATCCCCACCACTCCCCATCAGTAGTGTATCTGTCAGAGTTTACCCACTTCTTCAGCACCTGGGCCAGTGCACCTCATCAATAGAATCAGAGCCTGGGAAACCAACACAGAGCAAGTCTGCCTGTGGTTTCCCACTTGTCCCAACTTCCTGTTTCATGTTTACTTATCCTAACTTACTGGGTATTTGGATAGCCTCTTGCTGGTTATCAACAATCATGCTGCTGTGAACATTCTTGTATATTCCTTTTGGTGACCATATGGATGCCTTTCAATTGGGTATATACCTAAGAAAAAAATTGCTCAGTCATAGGGTGGGTATGTGTTCAGCTTTAATAGAAACTGAAAAATCTATTTTCCAGAGTGGTTGTACCAACCTACTTTCTGCATAATGTCAGAGTGTTCCAGTATTTTCAACACATGGCATATTTTTGTCAGATTCATTATAACCATTCTGAAAAAACACCTACAAATAACTTATGGGGGGTTTAATTTCTGTTTCCCACATGATTAGTGAAGTCAAGCACCTTCTTACATGTTTACTGGATACTGGTCATAGAGCTAGCTTGTGTTTGAAGGTCTGTCCAAGACTTGTCCCCTCTCCTTTGGAGTTATCTATCTTTTTCTTATTACTTTGTAGGAAATCTTTCTATTCTGAATATAGGTTCCTTGATAGATGTATCTATCGTGAATATCCCCTACCATTCCATGATTTGAAATTTCAATCTCTCTATGGTGGCTTTTGATATATGGAAGTCTTTATTTTGGTATAATTTGTTAATTGTGTTCTGTATATTTGAAACCTTTCTGTATATTGATCAGACCAATTTTACCCACTCCAAGGTAGTGAGTTTATTCTCTTATCCCCAGATATTTGCCTAACTCATTCATTCACACCTCTGTTTAAATGTCACCTCCTCAGATAGGTCTTTCCAGACTCTAAAATGATACCCTACTATCCCCTTACTCCATTTTAATCTTATTCAGAGAATTGATCATTATTTGCTTCGCATTACATACTGAGTTATTAGTTCTTTATTTTTTGGTTTATTGTCTGTCTTCCACACTAAATGTCTTCAGGAACTAAATGAAAGCAGGGATCAATATTATTGTTCACTTCTTTATCTTCACTGCCTAGAACAGCATCTGGCACACAGTAGGTGCTCTTTATATAGTTGATATATTAAGTACATGATCTCATTTAGTCCTCACCCCTGCCCTGTGAGGAAAGGCTTACTCTTGGTGTTCCTTTGAATAACTTCTTTAAAATGCAAAACCTTATCTGTTTTTTACACTTTAGTATAATGATTTTTTATTGTGCCTTTCCTGGGTGATATTTTTGCAGATGAGGATGCTGAAGTTCAGAAACCAACTCAAGAGTATTTTTGGCACCTGTTTTTTTTGGGGGGGCAGGCTTTGTACTTGAATCTGGAAGTATAAAGGTGAATAGCACAGTAGCTTTTTACAGCTATTTTTGGGGCAAGTGGCAGAGTCAAGCATGAAACTATCTGACTCTAAAGCCCACATTCTCTATTCTCAGATGTGTAGAAACATCAAAAGAGGGTCATTTTGGAGCTTTTTTTGGAAGGAGAATCTTGAGTGTGTTTGCAGATTTGAGATAGTGCCAGTAGGGGAGAAAGATTAAAGGTAAAGACAACATCACTACTAGGCATCCAACCCCCATCACTGGGTGCCTCTCGCGTCTTCCTGCACCTGCAGGACTTAAGAGGCTAGTGACCTCAGCTGTGTTCAGGCTGACTTCACCTTCTGGAAGTGACACCTTGGCAAGTCTGTCCTTGGCTCCGTAACTATACCTTCTTATTACTCTTTCCCTAATAACCCCCCCTTTCCAACTTTAGCATCCCTCACAGAAGGGATGGACACAAACTTATTTATACTAAAGTATCCATGACTAATTAGACATAGTTTTATTGTTCTTAGCTGAGATTTGTATTTTCTAGAAAGGTTTTGAAATGGGCAGTACTGTAATTGGAAGTATGACTTATAATGGTGTGAATTCTGTCATAGATAAGATACTTGGGCACAGAGAAAGCTTTTCCAAGCACTGTGGAGGCACCAGCTCTGAATTATAACCAACCCTCGTATTAGAACATTTTCTACTATGCAAAGTGCTTTCATCACAAACGGATTACTCTGAGGAAATACATGAGGCTAAGAGCAGTTCAAAGTGTCTTTCTGAGATAGGAGCAAGACCTGATGGTCTTTCTGCCTCTTCTGCGGAAACCCTTTCCACATGTTTTGAAAACGGGCGGCTGCACTCCCTACCTACCCCTGCTCCTCACTAGGCAATGCTGATGAGCTCTGGTGGATGAGCCAGAAGGAGAGTGGTCAGCTCCTCCTGTTGTCTCATTGGTGGTGTCACCTTTTCCCTGTAGGAGTTCAGCTCTTAGAATCTGGGTTATGAGTGTGTGGGGAGAAGGGCCAGCAGCTGTGGGGCGCCTTCTGGGATCTGTGCAAGGCTGTCTGTGGGAAGCCAAGACTGGCCATCTGACTTTATATATAGTGGTGATGCTGCAGACCAACTCCCTCACCCCGCCAGCCTGCCTAGGAATCCGTACAGCCTGCCACCCATCCTTGGTCTGCACCGGTCATCCTGTGGCCTTGGTCGCGGCATCAGCTCTCCGTCTGCACAGTGCATGCTGGGGATCAGTGATCTTTGAGGTCCTCCAACAATTGGGAAACCTCAAGTGCTTGGGGTCAGGGCTGAGGTGGCCTCTCTTGTGGTAGATCCATCTGGACCACAAGAAATCTGGTCCCCTGGGAGAAAAGGGGTGGGGCCGCAAGGGCCAAGAGCACAATATAGGGGCAGCTCAGGGTTGAGAGCCAGATAGGTCTGGGCACTGTGACTTGTGACAGCTGAATCGCCCTGAGTGTGGCAATCAACCTCCTGATTCTTCATCTGTAGAAGGGAACTAATGGTGCCTGCTGGACAGGACTTGGGGGGGTCCCAGTTCCAGGGGGAGGGATGCCTTATGGTTGAAAATCTCCCCCATATTGTTCCCTTCCTTTACCCTTCTGGGGCTTTCCAGTGCCCCCAGGCCCTTGCTCGGCCCCCAGGCCCATGTGGGCCCCTGCCAGCCCCTGCTCCTCTCTGCACAGGTTCTTCTGGGTTCATGAGGTGCTGTCCTCTCCCCTGTGTGCCTCTCTCCTCTGCCAACTCCAGTCCCTTGTTCAGGACCCAGGTTAGAGAGATTTCCTGAGGCCTTTCCGCCATCCAATGGAGTCTCCCTGCTGTAATTTCCCGGGATGCCATTGTGAGAGGACAGCGTGGCTGAGCAAGAAGGGCGCTTTCTCTCTTATAAATGAAGCGTGGAGGTGAGTGGTTCTGGACTCCTGTGCTGGCTCCACATTCTCAGGAACTTAGGCTTCTTCTGTCTGACTCCTTTGTTCTTGACAGGTAGCCTACCTTGCATAGATCAAGAAGGCTGCCCCAGTTCCAGCCATCACACCCCCGCTCCGATGAGAAGGAGGGAGGGATGGAGGGAAAGGCTCTCCCCTCCAGCCACTTGGAGACACTCCTGAGGCTGTCACACAGTTGCTTTGCCTGTATCCCCATTGATAAGAACTTGGCCACATGGCCACGCACTGCTGCAGAGGAGGCTGGCAGATGTACCGGTGTCCATGAACCAGCGAGAAGGAATGCTAGCGCACGCAGGAGGAGCAGGCTGTGCACCAAGCTCCTGTCCCTTTCCTGCAGAGTCTGTAGTCTCGGGCTCATTTGGGGTGACCTGATGAAGGTGTATCTTCTCCCCCTAAGTGGGAGGTTTCCTTGAGAGCAGCCTCCAGCCTTACTGGCCTCTGACCCCGGAGCCCAGCGCAGTGGTGGCACCATCCGTGGGACGTGGGAGAGGTTTGCTGACAGGCCAATAGCCCTCACCCTGCTTGCCTTCCTTTGTTCTCCTCCAGTCAAGTCTTTGTGATCGAATGCACCTTCCTGCACATTCTGCATCTTTTCTGTTTTCCCGGGAAGTTCTCTGGGGCCTTCCTCTGGTGGGGGGGCCTTGCATATTCCAGGCTGCCCCAGGATTGGGCACGGAGGCTGGGCCTGCTCCCTCCCCTTGGCTGCGCAGGATTATGTAACGGGGGTTTGAGGTGCGGGTGCTGGAGCAGGGGAGGGCAGGCTGGAATTGGAGCTGACAGGTTCCTGCATGGCGGCGCGGGCTGAGTCCCGGAGAGCACTGCTGCCTAATTGGCAGTGCGGCACGTCAGTGGTTCTGGGGTGCAGTTCGGAGGGAGAATCACCTGGGAACTTGTTAAAAATACAAAACTTCTGAGTCAGTAGGTTTTGGGTGATATATTTGGTTGCAAGTGACAGAGTGCCAACTCTCTTAGGCGAAACGGGAATTGATTGTGAGGGCGCCGGGGCCTCTCCCGTAATGTTAGGAGAAGGCTGGCAGGGCTGTGGCAGGCCAGGGAGCCTGAGCTTCTGGGGAGCAGCTCCCACACCTGTCCCTGGTGTCACCCCCACCACAGGCAGTCATCTCCCTCTTTATCCAGCAGGGGGCATCCCGGCACTGGTGGGCAGGGGTGGTTTCTGGGATGTGCTGTGCTGGGGTTGGGGGACAGAGGGTGTGGAAGGAACTGGGGTCCCAGACAGGGCACTGGAAGCAACCGGGAACTGGGGCTAGACACTTCTGAACCCATTTCAAATTACCACCCCCCCCCGCCCTGCTCCCCCAGGAGAAGCCCCGTGCTTATTTGGGTCTTGGTCATTTAAGTGTTGGGAGAGGCGTGTCCAGTGCAGAATGAGGGCATCTACGGAGACCTTTTGGGGGGCTGCTTTATGCAGCCTCCCTGCATGTCCCAAGTAGCATGAGGGCCTTGGGAAGCTCAGGGTTCTCCCTGGCCAGCAGTGGGGTGCCAGGCCTTTGTTGGGGACTGGCCCAGCGATGCCCTCACCCCGTGCTCCCCAGTGGAGTGTGTGTTCACTTTTTGGAACCCCTGAAGTGTGTCTTGTCTCAAAGGCACCTTCCAGGCCCACCCGGCCTGCGGAGTCACACCCCCGGGCGGGCCCTGGAGGCCGCCCGCCCTTCAGTCAGGTTCCTCAGGGTGTGCCTGCTTGTCCCCGACAACCACGACTTTGACCCTCCTCAGAGTCCACGTCTTGAGCCGCAAGTCTGGGGTCTTTTTTCTGAGGTTCTACCCTGCTCTGTGTGCTCCAAGGTGCCCAGAAGCAGGGGTAGCACAGGGATGGACAGTGGGGCTGGGGGGTGGGACTGGGGGCCACGGCAGGACTGGGGGTCTACCAGCTGCCTGCTGAGGTCCTGGGCCCTGTGAACCAGTCGGGACCCATGGGGGCTGGGGACCCTGGGCCTGGGGTCCGGGGCAGTGCAGCTTCCCCTCCCCCTAAGGCGTAGAAATTGGCTGACTTCACCTGCTCAAGCTCAGCCTCTTTGAAGAGCTGCCAGCTGCCCTGCCAGGGCGCCCCCTGCTGGTGGGTGTAGCTCCTGCACGCACGGCAAGAACAGGCTCCCCCCAAACCCAGCGGTAGATGCTTGCTTTGGCCCCCAGAGAGTGCTTTACAAGTGGGATTGGTGACTAACATGTAAAACTCAAAGACCTGGTATTAAAACATCGATTTTTCTGGCTCCTTTTGAGAACTTGGCAGAGTTCGCCATGTTGGACTGACATGATGGACGGAACCCCTCCACCCTGAGGGCCATTGCTGGCCTCCCCCACAGCCGCACCCTGCCGCTCACACCCTGCTGCTAGCCAGGCGGGCATCTGAGTTGTGACCTCCAGCCAGGTCCAGCTTTGCCTCTGCCACAAAGTTGTGATTTATTGTGATCACAGACGCTATTTTTAATCAGAGCTCACTCTGCGTATGTATTCTGGATACTCACTAGCAATCACTCTGGGCGAGTTATGCATTTTATAAATGAAACCCGTGTCTGGATCTAGGTTTGTCTTTGTGTTCCTTTCCAGGGTGACCTTGACTTGGGTGTTGCCCTCTGCACCCTGACTTCTGACCTTAGCATCCTATTTCTGCAGTCCTTTCTCCCAGCCTTCCAGCCAACTGCCCTCCTGGGACTCCGGGCATGGATGCTCAGAGTCAGGGTCTTGGGCCTGGGTGAGGGAGGGTGTGAGGGAGCCGAGAGGAGGTGAGGTGACCTGGTCAGGGGCCAAGGGCACAAGGGCAACCCTGCTGGCTGGGGCCTTATCCTGTCCTCCCCACGTATTGCTGCTGAGGTGGGGTCGCGGCAGGTGCCTGTGTATGGTTCCCAATCCTTAGCTCTAACGGGGAGTTCCTGGGACCCTCCTTGGAGTCCCCCTACATATCCAGGAACCCACCATGTACTTTGAGGGGTGCCTGTGGACTCCTTGTCTGCCAGCCTGCAGAAACTAGCACGATTAGCAAGCCCATCCTCACTTTGGGGGTGTAACAGGGTAGCCCTGGGAGGGGCCTGCCTCCTCCCAGACCCTGGCCAGGTTGCAAGAGAGTCAGGAGTGCAGAAAGCAGGTACGCGGCCTGGCCAGGGTCTGGGAGGGCGAGGAGCCGATCAGGAGGAAAAGTCAGAAGAGACGGCAGGAGAGAGGAAGGAGGAAGACAGAAGACACCAGGCTTGGAGGAGCCCTTGCAGGCCAGGCCCCTGCGCCCGGGACCGGATGCCGGGCTCCTTCTCTCCGCTCGCTCCTTTGGATTCATCGCTGGTCTCTGCCGCTCTTTCCTCTCCTTCCCTTCCTCCGCCCACCTCTCCGTCTCTCCTTTCTGCCTCCTTCCCATCTCACTGTGTGTCTGTCTGTCTTTTCTCTGTCTGTCTGGACTGGTCTCTTCCCATATCTGTCCCTTTCCGTCTGCCACTCAGTGTCTGTCTGTCTTTGTCTCTCTATTGTTCTGCTTTTGTGCTCTGGCATCTTGGGGTCCCAATGTTCCTGTCTTCCTGGGGGTCTTTGTTTCTTTGTGGCGAGTCTTTCTCCTCGTCTCTCTCTGTCTCTGTCTCTCCCATGTCTGTGTCTCTCTTGGGCATCTGTCTGTCCTTCTGTCCATCAGTCTCAGGCAACTGAAAACACCCCCTGAGTCCCATTTGATGTGCAGTTGTGAGATTCCCTTTGAATATTGCAGGAACGAGTTGACGGTTGCCAAGGGAACAGGTCAGGAGAAATGGGGGGATTGGGGAGGGGGCAGGAGCCAGGCAGCGGGGGGTGCGGGGACGCTTTTCTGTTTTCATCTTCTTTGGCGCATTCCTTTTCCAAAGCATACAAAAAAGGGTGACAATTTAAAATGATTTTTCAAGAATCAACACGACAGAAATAATGGGTCCTAATTGTGTTGGACTAAAAGGCAGGCGGGAGGGTGGCCGATCCCCCTCCTGTGCCTGGAGGGAGTTAATGGCCAGATTCTAGGAGAGGGTGATAAGAGGGCCTGGAGCCATTTGCCAGGCACTGGGGCTGGCATGGCCCACCGTCGGCTCCGGCTGCTCACTCCAGGGGGGAGATTTTGGGTCCCCCTCAGCCCAAAGCAGTGCATCAGGGAGCAAGATAAGCCTTTGTGGCCACGCACAGTAGTGACATCAGGCCCCCTTGGCCTTTTACCTGGTCGGGGGCTGGGGCAAGAGGTGGATGGAAGAGGCCAAGTTCTGCCCCTTTTCAGACGGGCACACAGCCTGGCTTTCCTGGGCAGCTTTGCAAAAGCATCCTGCCACCCTGCTCTGCCCAACCCTGAGTTGGTTGTCATGGGGATTAGCAGGGAAGATGCCCGCTCAGCACCCAGCACACCAGCCCCTGCTGTCCGGCAGCCAGGCCGAGAGTCCTGTGAGTTTAGACTGGACTTAACCATCTGTTTCGGGGGCTCATCAGTGTCTTTGTGCCAACATTTACTTTGTCGTACAGCAGAGGTCTCTGTGCGCAAGCCCTGGGCTTGCTCAAGGGGCGCGGATGAGCGATTAGCAATAATGGCGATTACTTACTCGCTATCATAACAGGGAGGTGTGACCAACTAGTGCTTGGTGCGTGTTCGCTGTTGGCCAGGCCTCATCTCAACTCTTTCGGTGTCTCAATCCATTTAAAGTCTGCATGCAAACTGGAGGTAGAACTATTATTGATTCCATTCTACGGATTAGAACAGTGAGGAATTCAACAACCACAGTCCAGAAGTAGAAAAGCAGTAAGTGGGGGAACCCTGGGAAGCTGGAACACAAACAGGAGCCCCCCTCTCCTGCAATGTTGGGATGGAAAGACAGATCAGGGCCATCTGAATTGAAGCGAGTGAGTGGGCTTGAAGGGGAGGGTGTGCCAGTTGCAGACTGGTGTAGAGGTGGGGGTGAGGCAGGTCTGGGGCAAAAGAGGAAGGGCCTTGGAGGGAGTGAAAGGTTGGCACAGAGGCCCCAGGGGAGCTCCTGAGGAGTTTAAGCAGAGAGGGCTACCTGTCCTTCCCCACACTTGGCCCTTCTGGTGAGAGTGCAGGAAGGTGGGGAGAAGGGAATAGGGTAGAGCTGGATAGTGGAGTCAATATCACTGCCAAATGGCATCTGGAGTCTTTGTCTGGCTCTGTGTGGCCTCTCTTTCCCAAGGAAGGAGCTTCTCTCATCTCATCAAGTCCCAGCCCCCAATAGCTGGAAGTGCCAAGGGTGTCTCAGTTTTATCTCCCACAACATGCCAGACTGGAGCAGTGCAGCAAGTTGTTCTAAAGGATGTCCCTGTCATGCATGTCCCTGTCTGGCATGGGAGAGTCAGGATTAGAGAGGGAAGTGGGAGAAGGATGATTAGCCTGCTGTGGGGACTGCAGCTGGGAGGGAGGAGTGTGGGTCTCAGTATCAGGAGGGCTCCACTGAAGAGGTGCGGGGCCAGTGGGGAGACCTTGGAAAGGGAAAAGAAGGAGCCAACCATTTCTGGAGTCCTTTGGCAGCTGTGGACTCCGGTTCTTGGAATAATGTGAATTGGGACTGATGCCATTAATGACTCCGGTGGGTGGCCATGGGTCTACTTTTGCAGAGATTTTATGCACTTCAGGGTGACAGTGACTTTCAAGTCCCCATCCACCATGGTCGCACCCCTTCCAACATGAGCTAGTAACAGCCTGCTGTAACCATGTTTTCTAGTCTCTCTGTTTGATGCTTTGACCTCTGGGTTTTGCTAACCCTGGAGGCACTGCCCTTCCTGGGGCTAGCTAGTTCCTAGAGAGAGTAACAACACCTCTGCCTCTGCACCTTTTATATGCAAACCAACCAGTCTCACCCTGTGAGTTGGCGTGCTGCTTCTTCCCCTGCAGACCCAGTGCTCTCTGCCCTGGAAACCTGCCCTGGTGGATGGATGGCATCTGAGGTCAGAGGCCACAGCCGGAGACTAGATGCTTGGAAGGGAGGCAGATTTCTTGCTCATCTCCTCTCACTTCTGGGTGGCGAGGTCTCTGCCGATGCTGAAGGTTTTCCTTGGTGCCCTTCTCCCACGCTCAGCCTTTCTCTGGATTTTGCATTTTGCTTTCTCCTCTTGCCTTTCAAGCCGAAATACGACAAGGGCTTTGGTTGCTGGCCTGAGTGCTCTGGTGTCCTGAGGGCATTGAATGACAGGGTGACCATGGGAGGGATGAGGGATGGGGACGTCCAAAAGTCATCCTGTCTCTGCCTCTCCTCCCTTGAGGGCTTTTTCATTGATATTTCAGTTAAACTATCCCAGGACAAAACACAAAAACGCTCAATTACACAGATCAGATGGGAGAAAACAGACACCCCCATTCACCTTCTTGAGCTAGTTTTTTTTTTTCATTTTCTTTGTAAGAGAGAGATATAATTGGGACTAAGTGTTTCTCAAAATGTATTCATTCTGATCCCACCTCCACATTTTTTGCCTTATCTGCATACCACCTGTATGATTATTTGTCTAATAATTTTCTTTCACTCAGCTTACTTTCTAAAAAAGTCAGGTGTATATAATTTACATAATTGGAGATATAATTTACATACAGTAAAATGTGCCCCCTTTAACCATGCAGTCTGGAGAGTTTTGACAAATGGTTACAGTCATGTAACTACCAACGCAACCAAGATACAAAACAGTGCTACCCCCACCCCCATGTTCCTGTGGTCTCTGTCCTCAATCCTGCCTGCCACCCCCAGCCCCTGGCAGCCACAAATCAGATTCCTGTTCCCACGATCTTGCCTTTTCCAAAATGTCATATAAATGCAATCATAATGCATGTGGCCTTTTGTGTTTGGCTTCTTCCATTTAGCGTAATGAAGCCTTTAGAAAAAAAGTCAAAACGTAAACCCCAAACTACATTTTATTAATTTTATTGTCCGACATTCGTGTTTTTATATAGCATGTTTGCATGCTGTAATTCAACAACTCATTGGCCTCAGCCTTATTTTAGAGTGCTTTTTAAAGAGTCAGGTTTATTGAGGTCTCATTTCCATATAGTAGAATTAGTCCCTGTCAGCGTGTGACACTAGGCGTTTTGATGAGCGCGTATGTTTACTGAGCCAGCATCACAGCCTCGATAGAGAACAGTATCATTACCCCCCCAACCTCCTGTGTGCCCCCTTCTAGCTGATCAATTCCTTGACCTCCTTCTCCCCTCCCCCTGCCCTGCCCAGTCCCTGCAGTCACTGGGCTGATTTAGGTTCCTGCAGCTTTGCCTTCTCCAGAATTTCACATAAATGCACTCAAAAGATGTAGCTTCTTAATTCTGACACCTTTCACTGAAAATGTTTTTGAGATCCATCCACAGTGTTGCATGTACTAATACTTGGTTTCTTTTTACTGCTGAGTGGTAGTCTATTGTCTGGATGTGTCACTATTTCTTAATCTGCTTTCTTAATCTGGACACCAGTTGATGGGCACTTGGCTTGCTTCCAATATGGGCCTACAGGTATTTGCACAGAGGTCTTTGATCAGATGTGTTCTTTCCTGTCTCCAGGAATGGATTCGCTCAGTAGTATGGTACATGTAGGTGTAACTTTATAAGGAACTGCCCAGCTGTTTTCCTGGAAGACTGCTATTTTGTACTCCCCAGCAACTGGCGGCTGTTCCAGTTGCTCTGTGTCTTTGTCAGCACTTGGTATTGTGAGCTTTTCATTTTAGCCCATCTAGTGGGTGCGAAGTGGTGTCTTCTATGGTTTTGATTTGCATTTCCTAATGACTAATGATGTCAAGCCTCTTTTCAGATGCTTATTTACCATCCATATTCTCTCATTGCTAAAGTACTTTTTAAAAACTTTTGCCCAGTTTTGAGCTTATTTGTCTAATTATTATTGAGTTGAAAAACCTCATTTTATGTTCTAGATATACGTTTCATGATTCCCCCTCCCACCCTGGTTCTTGATTGCTTTTTAGTTCTCTTATCAGTGTTTTTGAAGAGCAGTGATATTTAATTTTAATGAAGTCCTTAATTTACTTTTACAACTTCAAAATACAATTTACAGCTTTAAATGAAAACACTTTTTACTTGCTATAATTTGGTATATAGTAGTCTGTCTGCTTATTTGTGGGGGATACAGTCCAAGACTCCTAGAGGATGCATGAAACTGCAGAAATTACCACACCTACATGTATTAGGTTTTCCCCTAAACTAAACACCTATGGTGGAGTATGATTTATATTTAAGCACAGTAAGAGATTAACAGCAATAGCTGATAATAAAATGGAACAATCAACAATCTGTGGTAATAAAAGCTATGTGAATGTGGTCTCTCTCTCTCTCTTTCATTGTACATAATGTTTTTGGACTGTGGTTGCCTGAGGGTGGCTGAAATTGCAGATTGGGGGTGGGTGGTGGTGGTTTACTGTATTAGAAATGCTTTTGGCAGAAAGTAAAGAAAACCTAACTTTTCAGGGGCTTCTGGAATTTTCCTAGTAGAAGTGATTATACAATATAACAAGAAAACTTGAAGAGGCCGCCCTTGAAGATCCCAAGCTTCCCCACCTTTGTAGCATGTGACTTTGGCCCTCAATCTTGTTGCCTTACTCTGCCTGGCTGTGGGCACCACACCACACCTGGCTGTGGTTCACAGCTGGGAGAGGAGTAAGGGGCAAGCAGAACAGGGCCTGGGCTAGTGAGGCAGGGCAGGTGGGCAGGGTGGCACATTTAAGGAGGCACTTGCTGTCAGCTGCTGCACATGTCCTTAGGGGACCCTGAGAGCCAGCACTTCCTTAAATGGCATCCTTGTACCTCTCTTGCTTTATTTAGTCCTGGCCAGGTGCAGAGCTAGAGATCCTCCTACCCTTCTTTTCTCATCGGATAGCCTGTCTGTCCAAGAAGCTCCCCAGTACCTAGCAGCTTAAGTCTTGTGGAGGTGGAAGGCTTGCCTCATGGCTATCCCTGGCAGAGTAGATTGGGAGAGGAGTATCTTTGCAAGGAAAAACGTGAAGAACATTCTTACGTGTTTTGGTGGCAAACAAGTTGTGTGTGTCTAAAGAACATGACGTGGAATGCCACTGTGAAACTAGCCACTTGGCTTGCTTACAATATCTGCTTGATCCTAGATGCATTTGATTTTGAGAATTATATTAAAAGCCACGCACATTATGAAACTGCAAAGGAGACAGAATCACCAAAACAATCTTGGAAAAGAACAAAGTCGGAGGAGTACACGTCTCAATTCCAAAGCCTGCTACACCCCTACAGTAAACAAGACTATGGTACTGGCCCAGGGGCAGCTACACAGGCCAGTGGACTAGGAGGTAAAATCAAGAGATATGATCATTTATGGTCGGTTGATTTTTGACAAGGGTGCCAAGATGACTCAAGGCAGAAACAATAGTCTTTTCAACTAATAGTACTGGGATAACTGAATATTTACCTACAGAAGAATGAAACTGAATCTTTACCTCACACCATATACAAAAATGAACTCAAAATAGATCAAAGACTTAAGTGCAAGAGCTTAAACTATAAAACTTGTAGGAAACCTGACCTTGAAATAAGCCGTGGGTTCCAAGATCTGACACCAACGGCATAAGCCATCAAAGGGAAAACAAATTGGACTTCAGCAAGATAAAAAAATTTGTGCTTCATTGGATATTATTAAGAAAGTGAAAGGAGCCTACAGAATGGAAAAATATTTTCAAATCGTGTATCTGATAAAGATCTGGTATTTGAAATATATAAAAAATGTTTACAACTCAACAATAAAAGAGGAATAATCCAATCGAAACATGGACAAAAGATTTGAATAGACATTTCTCTAAAGAAATTATACAAATGATGAATAAGCACTTGGAAGGATGTTTAATATTATTAGTCATAAGGGAAATGCAAATCAAAGCCCCAGGGAGACAAGCCTTCACACGCGCCAGGAGGGCTACAATTAGAAAAAAAGAAGTAACAAGTGTTGGCAAGAATATAGAGAAATCAGAACACTGGTACATTCCTGGTGGGAATGTAAAATGGCACGGCCAAGGTGGAAATCAGTTTATTAGTCCTTCAAAAAGTTAAACATGGAATTAGCAGTTGACCTAGCAATTCGATTTCTGGTGTGCGCCTGCAATATGTTTACACTAAGACTTGTTCTCAGCAGCATTATCCGTGATAACACCCATGTGGAAACAGCCCGAGTCCATCACCTGATGGGGTAAGCGGAACCTGCGTCTCCACACAATGGACTATTACTAGACCTGACCAAGAAACTTTGTTCAGGTTCACCGGATGAGCCTTGAAAACATTCTCCTGAATGAAAGGAGCCAGATGCTGAAGCCCACACACTTGTCAGAGGCTTCCATTTCCACACAGTGCCCAGAATGGGCTGAGCCCCAGAGATAGAAGAGGAATAGCGCAATAGAGGTGGGCGCGGTGGGGTGGGGAAGCTGGGCCTCACTGCTAATCGGTACCTTGCTTCTTTGGGGGCTGAACAAAATGTTCTGGAATTAGTGGTGAGGGTTACACAGTGTGAATACACTAAGAACCACTAAGGCTGCATTGTAAACAGTGAATTTTATATTAGGTGAGATATATCTCAATTAAAGAAATAATCCAGGAGAGCCATGCACCTGCAGAGGCTCCGGGTGCAAGCAGAGCGTGGTGATGCCTCTCGAGACTACAACAGCAGAGGAGCTGCATGTGCCAGGCTCCCAGGGAAGAGACATAGTGCCAGGTGGGAGGTCTGCTCTGGCCCCGCAAAGCCACTGCAGGCGGAGATCCCCAGCCACTAAGACAAACGCCCCCCCGCCCCGGCAGTTTCCACACCAGCTTGGCACAGGCTGTTCTGGAAACATGTGCAAGGAACCTGGGAGACACCTGGGGTGCCAACTTCTGGGCCACCGCCCCAAGAGACAGAAAACCTGCCATCTTCCCTCCCTGTGTTTGCACAGCCTGGCTTCATTAGTGGGGAGGTGAAGATGTAATTCCCTCCAAACAAATGCTTGGGATGTGAGTTTTCCTTCAACAATGAGCAGTGCAGATGGTGAGAAATCTGCTTGCACCTTCTGGGGGTGGGGAGGGGCGTCTCCCCCCGCCGCCAATGTGAGAGCGATCTGCCCTGGCCAGGGGCTTCCTGACCCCTGACGGGGCTGGGGTATGACTGGCTGGAGATGCAGAAGAGGCGATGCCGGCCATCCGCGTTGGGGTAAATAAGTGGTGGTCACTGGGTGGGGGGGTCTCCCCTAGTGGCCCCCCAACAGTTTGGAGTCAGAGAGCCCTGGACTTCTGTGAGTGACTTGGACCAGGCACTTACCCCATCCTGGGAAGGGGAGGCTGAGGCAGGGCTCAGCAAGCAGGAGGTCCATGACAGGTGCTTGGGGGCCCACACCTGGGAGAGAGGAAGCGGGAGATGGAACCCTGCAGCTCAAACAGTAGCTGCAAGAACTGGGCTTCTGTCATCTCATCCCACCAAGGTGTGTGGGTAACCCCCTGCCTGCAACAGCCCCACACTGCTGCAGCCCACTGAAGAGACGACGACATTTTTCTCCCAAGTAGAATATGGTTTGGACTCCTATGAGGCCACGTGACCTGAGCGTGGGTGATTCAGAAAATCAGCTTTTTAATTGAAGTCAAGGGAAGGATGAGCAGGCTTGGGCAGAAGGCACACACGTGCTCTCCAGAACAGCTGTTGCTATACCTGCATCTTTATCCAGTGAATCCCTAACTGGTCAAGGGCCAGCTTAAGGCCACTGACTCCAGGAAGACTTCCAGGCTTAGGTGATGTGGGCTTAGGGACTTGCCCTTTTTATTTAACTTGAATGTTTCTTTCAAGAAACTAATTAGGAAAATGTTGGAGATTATGGGAGGGAGAGTTTATGTGTTCCCAAACTTTGGTGCCACTGAAACAAAATTCTAGGAAGAGTTTCTGTATTCATTGCAGAATTCCACTTATCACTCATTAGCTGTTTCTACTCTCACCACACCCTGAAAATTGCTCTAACTCGAGCCACCAGCAGCCTTTATGTTGCTGACACCAAAAGCTCTGAAGTTTTTTGTCTTAACCCACCTCTCCCAAATGTTTGTTTCAGCAGCAAATAACAGAAATTGAAAATAATAGTGAGGCTGAACATGATATAAGTTCAGTTTTCCTGTACATATGTGCCATTTAGGGCTGCCATGACAACTCTGTGATCAAGACACATTCAGACGCCTTCCATATTGCTCCTCCATTTCAACATGCAGCTTTTTACCCTGAGTTCTAAAGTGGCTACTGCAGCTCCAGTCATCACACTCACATTCCAGCCAGTGAGAAAAAGAGGAAAAAGCCTGCAAGGACTCTTCCAGCAAGTAGCACACATTACTTCTGTCTATATTTTGTTAATCAAAACTTTGTCATCTGGCAGCAAATGCCTATTCTGGGCAGTCATGATCTCAGCTAGAGATGGAAAGATCTAGCTCTTGACTTCTATGACATCATCCCTCCAGGAAGGCTTCCTGGCCCTCTCTCCCTCTCCCAAGCCTCTCAGCCCTGACACAGATCTCTCATTTTCATCTGGGCCACTCTTCGGGCCCACTGCAGGCTGAGTCTCCTCAAGGCCTGTCCCAGATCCTCTTCTATTCCATCAGGGCCACCAGCTCCCAAATTTCCGTCTCTAGCCTGACTCTCACTCCTGACCCCAGATGTCTCGTTTAAGTGCCTGCTCACTTTGGGTTCCTATGAGCTGGCTACTAGTGGGCCACTCATGGGCAACTCTGGCCGATTTGCTATCTGCAAACCGCAGCAGAGCATTCCTTGACTACCGACGGAGAATAGCCCCTGTCACGAGGCAGGCCCAGAGAGGCCCAGGTTGCTGTTGACCCGATGAAGTGACTGTCTCATGGTGGTCTCAGGAAAACTCTGCTGTGATGACACCATATTTTGCTGACGCAAATGTCTCTTGATGTGTGGGCACGCTGTCCCCTTCTCTGCTCTTTGTAAAACTTTGTCCCCCATTCCTATCCCACCCTCTGAACCTTATTCCTCATACCATTGTAGCATGGTCATCTTTTGCTAGCCCGTGTGCTTTCAATACATGGCACAAGATGTCTGCTCAAGCAGCAGTCTCGCCTTGCAGACCTGCTCCATGACTGTGGTGTCCTTTATCGCGTGCCCGCCGTAAAGCGGCTACAGAGTTCCTGCCGCAAAAGCTCACAGGTCCCTCAAACTCAATCCTAGTTAGGCATCCTTTCCCACTCCACCCCCAACAAATATGAGCTCCTTCCTGCCATAGTAGGAAATGCCCTCTACCCAGTTCTTCCAGATGGATCCTGGGTCTCAGCCTTGATTCCCTGCTCTTCCCCCATTCAGATATAATCGCAACGACTTGACAATTCCACCTTCTGGGTGTTTTTGGAATCATAGTTCTCTTCTTTCCTCTGCCCCTTCCCCGTTCTAGGCAAGGTTGCAGTCTTCCCTTCCCTGGGCTACCTCACAGTCTCCAGATGGCCTCCTTGCCTCCATCCTGTTTCCCTGCAGTCTGTTCTCCACACTCCTGCTGGGAAGCTTTTGAAAACATCCAGGTGATCATTTCCTTCTCTCCAAGGCTACTGGCAGGTGCATGTTGCTCTCTGCGTGTTTCTCCAGCCTTCCCTCTCATCTCCACTGTCCTCCCCCAGCCCCCATTCAAAAGCATCATGTTGTATTTTGAGAGCTCACATCATTTCCAGGAGGACAAGACACATGTCTCTCCCCTGTGCTGCAGTATCGCTGGGGCCAGTGTCTGGCCCAGAGGGGGGTTTGATGAACATTTGCTGTAAATCAGAGACAGACTCAGGGGACACTAGAGAGAAAGAACTGGAACAGCTCAGCAAAGAAAAGACACAATCACGGGACATATGACAAGTGTACACAGAGGCCCCAATGCATGTGGGCATTCAGTGTAGACCAAAGTGGTATTTCAAACCAGAGTGGGAAAGATGGGTTAAAAAAAATATTGTTAGCACTGCGAGGTCCCTCATTTTAGCCTCAAGTGAGTGGGTTTGTGTTGGACACCGGTCAAGAGTGGGTGCCGCAGTAATGATAGAACTAATGGAGGAAACAAAGGTCCCCCGCGTGGGTAAGACAAGGCGGTGGGAAGTGTTGGTGAGGCAGCAGGTGAACCAGGGACAGGGATAAAGGCCTGAATGGAGTGAGGAAGGAGGCACTTGAACATTTGGGGAGGCAGCAGATGCCCAGGTGGAGCAATTCTGAAAGGCAATTCTGGCTACAGGGAAGGAATGGAGGCAAAGAGGTGGGGGGTGAGGTTGGGCTGGGAGCTGGCGTGAGGTAGGGACTTCAGAGAGTCTTTGAAGATTAATGATGATCTTTGGGGCCAGATAGATTTGTAGACCTCATGGAGATTATGTTAGGGGAGAAATGACGGTAAGCAACTAAGCAAATAATAAAATCATTAAAGTTGTGACAGATGTTATCAAGAAATTTGGGGAGAAAATGAGGGCAGATAAATCTATTGTGGTCAGGGAGGGCATCCTGGAAGAGGTGGTACTTAAGGAAATTCAGCCATGTGAAAGGCCAAGCAGGGAAGGGCAATGTCAGGCACTGAGATGCTCAGAGTTGGATGTGTTCTATGATGGTCAGGAGGCTTTTTGGACTGTGTGCAATCGAAAGTACGGGGGAGAGAGGAGCCAGTAGGGATGAGGCTGGAGGTACTTGGGGGCAGTTTGTAGTGGAGCCAAACATAACAGTAGAGTCAGAGCACTCCCGACTTTGTTTTTTTCTTAACAATGTCATTGTGCATTTCTCCAAGTCAATGTGTAGAGTCATTCCAGTCTTTTTGATGGCTGCATATTATTCCACACTAGAGATCGGCTTACTATAGTGAATTATCTAATTCCCTCTTATATTTGACATTGGAATTTTGTATGTGTGTGTGCAAATTTTACTATTGCAAACAAGAGTGCAATGGACATTTTGCACATGCACATTTAAGTAGAATTTGAATTGCCAAGTGAAAATATTTGAAAATTATATCATTTATTACCCCCAATATATTGGGTACCAGTGATAGATAGTCAGTCTTTCACTTTTTCCAGTAGAGGAAGTGAAGGCAGTATCATAGTCTTGATTTAATTTGCATTTCTCTCATTAGTAGTGAAATTGGTCTTCTTTTCCTATGTCTCTTTTCACTGGGAGAAGAGAAATATTTGGATTTTTTTTTGATAAGTTGTTCGTTCATCTTCTTTGTCCATTTTTCTATTGTGCTGCAATTTTTCCTCAGTGATTTGTGAGGGTATTGTGTATATTACAGAAAATTGACCTATGTCTACCTTCTGAATGGCAAACCATTGTTTCTAGTTGTCTTTTATCTTTTTAGGTGTTTTTTTTTTTTTTCTGAACCAAAGTCTTGCACTTTAATATAGTCAGATCTGTCAGTCTTTTCTATCTGGCTTCTGGGTTTTATGTTATGCTTACAATGAGTTTCCCACACCAACCTGAAAAAATTTCACCCACGTTTTCTTCTATTACGTTTTTAGATTCATTTTTGACATTTGAATTTTGATGCTTTGGGATTTTTTTAGTATAAGAAATGAGGTAGAGATTTAGCTTTATTTTTTCCAAATGGTTACACATTTATCCCAACAGCATTTATTAAACAATCCATCATTTCCTCAATTTTCATGCCATTTTTATCAGCTACTAAACACTCATATATTCATGGGTCTATTTCTGGATTCTCTATTCTCTTCCATTGAAGTATCTGTGCATATTTTGAATACTTTTGTCAAGTTCAATTGGGGTTTTTTTGTCAAAAAATTCAATTAGAATTTTGATTTGGAGAGGATTGACATCTTTACAACTTTAAGTCTTTCTATTTAATAAAAAGGTATGACTCTCCAATTATCTTATCTTATGTCTTTTAGTGGAGCTTTATAGCTCCTTCATCTCTAAGTCCTTCATATTTCTTAATTTTTTTAGGCATTTCATATTTCCCATTTCTATTGAGAATGAGGTCTTTTTTCATTACATTTTTAGCTGTTTATGTTTTATGTAAAAGAAAGGTATGGATTTTGATATGTTAATTTCATAACTAGCTACCCTTGTGAATTCACTTATCATTTCTAGTATTTTTGCATCTACATGGTACCCCACTACCATTATCTCTGATACATTTCCCCCTTCTTTTCCAGTCTTATTTTGTTCACTTATTTAATTGCACCCACTTTCCAGAAGAAACTTGACTAAGTTACTTTTGCTCCCAGAGATTGTTAGCCTTAATAAGCCCTTAGTGTGACGTCCAGAGGGGTGGATGGGAGGTAAGCCCCGAGGCTTTCTCAGTTGTGGGGCAGATGGGCCTCAGACGGCCACTTCTGTCCTTTTCGCCTGTCTCCTTTTGGCTACTTAGTTCCAAGCCCTTAGTTTCCCAAGCTACTTAGTCCCGGATGCATTGTCTGATATGGTCTATGGTCAACTATGGCTATCTAAGGTTAAAGTTAATTACAGTGAGATAAGGGTTAAAATTCAGTCCCTCATTTGCACTGGTCACATTTCAAGGACTCAGTAGCCACATGTGACCTGCTCCCGCCCAGGACAGGGCAAAAGGGGGTCATCGCCCAGAATGCCCCCCTTTGCCAGGGGCTTAGGGCCTCCTGCTGGCTCACACTGGCAAGGGGTGACCAATGGTGGTGTGGCTGGTGCAGGTGACGCCCCCCTCCTGGGCAGGTAACCCCACTCCGCTAGGCTGCCCACAGTCTGTCTGGGTGTCCCGGTCTGTTCCATTCAGGTCTGGATTCGGGGGGAGCCACAGCCTCCCTGCTGGATGCTCAGAGTCCCTGCCCCAGAGTCCTACTGCAGGAAGTTGTTGCACCTCCCCAATGACATGCTCCCCCCGAGGAGAAAAGAAATGGAGAAGACCTATGAATTCTAGCAGCTGAAGAGTAGTGAGATGAGGAGACTCAGGGAATCGAAAGGATGTTCTTGCCCTGAGCCCTACCTGAGTGCCTCTAATCTACCCGTGTTATTCATCTGGGATAGCAGAAGGATACTTAAAATTCTTAAAAACATGGTCCATGGGTTTTTATCTCTCCAGAACCACCTTCACTTCCAAACTCAAGCCAGAGAATATAAGTGAGGACCTGTTTTTTTGGCATCTCACTCCCTTACCTTCCTCCCAGCCTGCTCTTCTTTCCCAGGATGAAGGACAGGATTTCCTGTCCCCTTTGATCCTTTAGAACCTTTCCATCCCCTGCCACCTGGGGGGATCTAATTTCACTCTTGTGCCTCACTTGGAACCAGTAGAATGTGCCAGAAGTGGTGCTGCCTTTTCAAGCCAGCCAAGTGGGAGCACTTCACTAGGAGCCCTGAAACCAGGTGTCAGCAGGAGGTCCTCTCCAAAGCAGCCATGTTGTGGGGAAGCCCAAACAGTTCCCCCAGGGAGATTGTACAGAGAGGCCCTATGAATACAGGGCTAGAGATGCCCTTCTGCCCACAGCCTTCTCTGGCCATGTCCTTCCTGAATTCTTGCACAAAAGTGAAAGAGATAATAAAGTAGTTATTGTTTTAAGCCATTCCATTTTGGGAACTGTAACAAAGGAGAGATGCAGTGTGTGTGTGTGTGTGTGTGTGTGTGTGTGTGTGTGTGTGTGTGTGTTGGGGAGCAGGATGTCAGTTCTGGAAGCTTCTAATTCCTTACAAAGAACGTTTTTGGATGTTGTGGTCTGGGCTCCTGTCCTTGTGTTTCCAGGCCTGTTAACAGGACTTTGATCCTGCTCCTGGTAGAACAATAGCCGCGGTGCTTTGTGTGAAGGATTTGGCCCTTCCCTGCTCCGGGTGCTTGGCGCAATTGCTCCGGGTGCTTGGCGCAACCTGTCTCCATGGCAGCAATGGCTGGCAGGGCTTCACATCCAGGGACCGGGCCTGCTCCAAGTAGATTCTTTTTGATTCCCTAAATCTCTCCTCATCTCACTAATCCTCAGCTGTTAGAATTCATAGGTTTTCTCCATTCCTTTTACGATTTCAAGAAGAAAATCCCTTAGTTCTTTTGCCTAGACTATTTGAATGAATATCAAAATTACATCTGATTTGAATTTAGCTGCCAAGATTTGAAGTTTTGTTGAGGCTAATACTCCATCTCTGCAGCTCCCATCAGAGGCGCAGATAGTGTCTGAATCTCAGTCTCCCTCTCAGCCATGAGGGGCTCCTCAGGGAGGTGCAGGGAGAAAGCAACCTCACTTCCTGGGCTGAACCATCAGTCTCTGGCCATGGTGGACATGGAGGCCGAAGAGGAGAGTGTCCCAGGAAGACAACAGAGAAACTGGGTTTAGAACCAGGGGAGACGTTGAAATGTAAATTGGCACAGCCTCTGCGGAAAACAACATGGTGTTTCCATAAAGAATTCGAAATAGAACAACCAAATGATCCAACAATTCTACCTCTGAGTATTTATCTGAGGAAAATGAAATCACTATCTCAAAAGCTATCTGCACCCCGTGCTCACCACAGCGCTGTATACAATAACCGAGACCTGGAAACAACCTCAGTGGCCATCAGTGGACGGATGGATGGGCGAGGAAACGTGACATCTGCTTATACAATGACCAGTTATTCAGACATGAGGAAGGACATCCCGCCATATGCATCAATATGGAAGGACCTCGAGGGCATTATGCTAAGCAGAATGTCAGCAAGAGGAAGACAAATATTTTATGATCTCACTTATATGTGGAATTAAAAAAAACTGAACTCAGATCCAGAGGATAGATAGGGGGTTGCAGAGGTGGGAAGTAGCAGGACGGGAATGGTGAAGGACTTAAAAAGAAAGAAAGGAGAAGAGAGGGGGAGAGAGAGAGAGAAGGTGGCTAGGCAGAGAGTCGGGCTGAGGAGCAGGCAGCCAGGGCAGCACACGGGGGGGCGGGGAGAACTTGACCGTCCAATGTCTATCGATCAGCTGCTTGAGACCGCAGAGAAGCCTCTGTTCTCGTGGAATTTATGATGTAGCAAGGGAATAAATAAAACAGCATGTAGAAATGGGAGCACCGGGGTAAGGGAGGGCAGTGTGAAATTTTGAGTAAGTCCTCAGTGTGGGTCTCACGTGAATGAGGTGCCTGATGACACGGGAGGGGTGGGGCCGCGCCTACGTGGGTGAGGACGTGTGGGATGGGGGGGGCAGTGAGTGCAAAGGTCCTGGGGTCGGGCATTCCCAGCTTCTTTTAGGAACAGTGAGAAGGCCAGTGGGCGAGACAGAGGAGCAGGCGGTAAGACCAGAGCCACGGGGGGTCAGACTTGGGCTTTTATGGAGAGTGAGATGGGGGAGAAGGAGAAGAACCAGAAGGGGTAGGAGTTTCTAATTTGGTGGGCCTTGTGCCCCCCACTTCTGATAAAAAGCCCTCCAGGGCTTGTTGGAGAGGCTCTGGGGAGTTTGGCTTTGCAGAGTCCAGACGTATGTGTGCTTTTGCGAACCGCCCACCTGGGCAAATGAGCCCGCCGTGTGGGGGACACTGCAGGTGCTGCGCTAGCTTTCCTTTCTGCCAAAATGCCTGGCGGAGCAAGGCTATCAAAGGCGTCATCGGGCACCCTGGTAGGATGCCCCTTCACAGCACTAGGTGACAAGGGCTGCAGGGCACGGGCTGCTGCGACCCCGCCTGGGCACCCGGACAGACGAACAGCCTGCTGCAGCCCGTGGCGCTTTGCCGGGAGCAATGGGGAAAAGAGACAGAGGCAGAAATGGAAAGAGAGCCACAGAGAGACAGAGCACAGAGGCAGAGGGACAGAGAGTGACGGAGACAGATAAACAGGTGCGTGGGAGCACCTGCGTGGGCCAGGTGAGCTGCCCGTGGGTCCAGCACACCTGCTGGGGGTGATGGGTGCCCCACACCCTCTCCTGCTGCCCATGGCCTTCCCAGGAGGCTCTTCTCTCCGAGGAAGGCCACCCCCGGCCTCTTGTCCTGGGTCAGAAGCAGGAAGGGCCAACACTTTTCAGCTGAGTGGGGGACAGGTGACGCGCAGGGGCTTCACCCACACAGTGACAATGTCCCCTGACCTCTCGACAGCCCACAGAGGCAGCTCCCTACTCCCTGTCTCTTGGTCTCCCCTGAAGCCAGGGGCTGGTGAGCAAGGGTGGGCTGTTGAGCCTGGCCAAGGCCAAGGCCATAAAAAGGGCAAGAGAGCACCAGAGGGTAGGGGGAGAGCGCAGCACCCCCTGTTCGGGGAGGGGACTCTGAGTGTCCAGCAGGGAGGCCGCGGGTCCCCCTAAGACCAGATTTGAATGGAACAGACCGGGACACCCCGACGGACTGTGGGCAGCCTCGCAGAGTGTGGTTACCTGCCCAGAAGGGGGCGTCACCTGCAGCAGCCACACTACCATTGGTCACCCCTTCCCAGCGTGAGCCAGCAGCAGGCCCTGAGCCCCTGGCAAAGGAAGCTGCTGGGTTAGAATCCCCTCCCTTCACCGTCCATGGTGGGGGAAAGAAAAAACACCGCCAGAGTCCTGTCGTTGCTATTTTACTTATTATGTCTCAACAGTGGTATAATTGACTTATGGTGCAGAGTTTCATAATGACTCCACGTATAGAGAGCGGAACGATCACCACGGGTCCGCTCGCAGCCCTCGCCATCCGGGAGCTTTTTAATTTTTATTCCACGGTGTCTCTAGTCTAACCAGCATGCATGAGCATCCACTTATTTTTAAATTTTCCGTGTCACTTTATTTTAGACGTTTTTGCAGTAGCAGAGTCTTTGAGCTTTATTTTTGACCCTTATATTTTCACAAGGGGCTTAACCTACTTAGGTGAAATCATCATAACCACTTGGTCTCACTTTTGGTGTTATTTTATGCTTTCTGGCTTTGATTGTTTGCTTTCTGTCTTTTTGCTATTAAACTTCACTGTCTTTGATTTTTCTGCTAGTGTTCGGGAAGGCGTCTGTCTTATGTTTAATTTTGTGGTTTACCTTTATCTTATTTTAAAAAGGGCCTGTGTTGTGAAAATGAACCTTGAGAATAAATGTACAGCTGTGGGTTCCCGGCTGCATAAAAAGAAATTAGCTTGTTTCACCTCCTTCCTCCCTAGTGCTTTCAGAGGTAGAGACTGGGATTTTAGATCCAATTTTTGTTTTTAATTTGTTCATTTACTCTATTATTGTGCACCTTCTTCTTCAAGAATCATTGTCAATATTCAGAATCCTTTTCCTGCTTAACGTTTTCATTTCTGATCTTGATTAGCTAGAATGACTTTTTTCCACTCAGTTTTCAGTGTTGTGACCGAGGCATCCCTGAGATGACCTTTCTGTTGCTGTCACACGTATCAACAGTGACATGACATTAACTCATTTTTAAAAATGTGCTTTGAATTGTTTGAATCAAATCTATACACATGCACAGTTTAAAGACTCACAGAAAATGTTTGTGAGGCTTGCGGTAGGAACAGTGGTCCTCTCTCCATCCTTCTTCCAGCCGCTGGCAACCAGCATTCTAGTCTGTGTCTCTGAGTCAGCTTTTTCAGATTGTGGATATAGGTGAGCTCATCATCCAGTATTTGTCTTTCTCTGTCTGACTTATTTCACTTAGCATAATGCCCTCCAGGTCTAGCACATTCTCACAGTTGGCAGGCTCTCCTCCTTTTTCATGGCTGAATACTATTCCACCAAACACATTGTATTGAATGAAATGGACTGACTAGATCCTGGCAACACTGAGCAGAGCATGTCATGGCCCATGTGCTGTGCTGTGCCTTCTCTGGTTGGCCTACAGTGATTGTTTACTATGATTTAAAGGCTGTCCTATGATGGCTTGAAGTCACTTCAATAAGAGCACCCAGGTTCAAGTAATATGAGTGCTAACCCCTTCCCAGGGGCCCTCTGAGGCCCACTTGCGGTGGGGGAGATACAGGTGACAGGCACTATTGTAAGATGGCATCATCATACCGGCTGGCCGGCTGGTCCTGTACCCTTCCTGTCACTGGGGCTTTAGGATTTGTGCCAGACACCGAGCAGCACCCTAGCACCGAGCAGCACCAAGCTCTGTCCACACTGTCTGGTTGGGAGGAGAGGAGTTCATCACCGGAAGGCTAGGCCCTCTCTTCGGGGTCCTCCAGAAGGTTCGCTTGAGCTTGTCTACATTTTAGGTTTTAAGGTTCCAAAAGATGGAGACAGGCTGCTAGGCTTTTGAGGTCAAGCTCAGAACTGGCACAATGCCCTCCCACCCCATTCTACTGGCCAAAGGAAGTCACAGGCCAGCCAGTGGGGTGGGGACGTGGCCTCCACCTCTTGGTAGGAAGACTACAAAGCCACATTGCTAAGGCGTGGTCCAGGGAGGATGCCGAAGGGAGCCAAAGGGGGATGCTCAAGCTAGGATGTCTTGCTGCTCACAAACAGGCGCGCTTGAGAACACTCCCAGCCAGAGCTGGTCAGCATCAGCGCGTTGCTTCTTCACCTCTATCAGCGTCATCTCCGGAGTGGGCAGCCCCTTTCGCCCAGGTGAAGGACAGGGCCGAAGGGGCTGACCCCAGAAGGGCTGCAGGGCAGAGGGGCTGTTCAGCCACCACACCGGCTAGGACAGTGTGGGGCAGGGGCCTGCTGGTGGGTGGGTGGTAGAGAACCCTCCAGAACATGGCGGAGAGCCTGCCCAGACGCTCAAGCCCACGCCAACACCATCAGCCAGGGGAAACAAGATTGCCAGGAGAAATGGGAAATTCATCTTCTGGCCTTGAGACGTCCTGGGCAGGGAACCGAAGGACGTGGGGCCCAGATGGTGTTTTTTATCTTGTATTCCAGTTGGCGGCTAAGGCTGTGGAAGAGAAAGGAACATATGGGATTTGAACAGCTGGCTAAGTAGATGCGATCGAAGAACAAGATTTGGTTTTCTGGACCGTGGCTTAAGATGGGTTCTTGGCTAGGACCTAATATTAACAATCTTAATATTATGCATTTGTAGAGGACTTAACTATTTAGAAATCGCTTGGTTTGATCTGCTGTTTCAGCCTCACTCTGCTTTAACTGGGGCTGAGGGTGGGGGTGGGTTTTACCCCATTTCACAGATAGAGATAGAGAGGTGAGGTCCTTCCTGGGACCCATTGGTCGGTGAGCTTCGGAGAAGGTCTGATGCACGACAGCGCTCATGTCACCAGGCCACATGCTTCTGAGGACTTTTTCCACTTTGTGACCCACAAAAATAAATTTGCATGGAGATTCAGGATGTGTGTGTGTGTGTGTGTGTGTGT
>PVIJ01003406.1:0-54920 GCA_004024925.1 Scalopus aquaticus
TGGAGGAAAAGATACAAAGTATCACAGTGAATAACAAACTTTATTGGCAATCAAGAGAATGGCAAAACTGGAAAGAAAACAAAACAGTTACTACTGGAATATGGAGACTGATGCCTAGAAATATAGCTATTTCTCCATAAACCATTGCTGAGGTACAGAAAATGTTCCAGGGCAGGGAGAGGGGCACCTCAAAACCCCCAACCCTGCCCTTTCTAAATAGGTTCTGCCATCCACCGCATTAGGACAAAACATGTAAGACCTTAAGTGGAAAATAAACTTTAATACAATTAGTGTAATAATACAGAAAAGACAAAGAGCATAAGTTTCTAAACTAAGTACCCAAAGTTACTATCACCTCGCGGGCAAAAGTCCCAATGGGATTGGCCCAAAGAAAGGCGCGAAAGCCTGCCACAAGTCTAAAACACCTTTTGGTAGGGACCCATAGAAAAAGGCCACAAACAGCCAGACAATTCTGGGAGGAAAAGAACAAAATCAAAATCCACATCAACGTTGCCATAGTCACCTCCCCACGGGTCTCTCACCCACATCTGTTTCAATCAGTCCAGGCCAGTGCAGCTTCCTCACATGTTTATCTGCTCCTTGTGTTTCTTCTGGCTCTCCACCCTGCTTCCTTTCTTCCTTCTTCCTTTTTTCATTTTCCTCTCTCCCTTTCCAGCCTCTTATCTCTCCTGCTCAGCTCCACCCTCCCTTGCGAGGGGCAGGGAACCTGGGATACTCTCCTTTCCTGAGGACCACCCTCTTACAAAAGGAGTGTATATAATATAGAGTTTCTGCTACACCTGACCCTACACTTAGCAATAGTCAGCCTCTTACCTGATGACAAGGACACATTCTGAGTCCAAAAACAAAGGAATAGGTAATTGCAGCATAATTCAATGGAGAGAAGTTGGGAAACATGGCAGACAAGCCACAGTAACAAGATATATTCATGGGCCAGTCGTAAAGTCTTCAAATACAATGAACAAGTCTTGTGCAAGGAAAGTAAGTCAGCTTCACAGTCACTGAAGAAAAAAATATAGGCTTAAACTGATACATGTGCTATTTAGGTGGCATAAAAGAATTTCCCAGCAGTGAGGATTGTTAAATATTACAATGGATCATGCTATCTTTTTTGCTGGAGACATTTAAACAGGACAGCCTCAGAGATTTGGTTCTACCCAAAGGCGGAGGATCAGATTATGACTTATGATCTCCAGTGATACTATGACTTCTTTGGCAATCAGATCATTTGAAAGAATGATTTTTTTTTTCTTGATGATTGATGATATCATCCTTTGTTTCTTTCTTAGCAATGAAATCTCAAAATCAAAATAAGCTTAAGGCAGGGGAAAGTTACCAGGGAGGAGACATTTGTAAAGAAGGCAAAATGAAAACATGACTAAGTATGCACAGGCAGCCTCAGCATCTCTGCAGAGTATGGCAATCTGTGACAAAGTCATTAGGGAAGGCAGAGGCAAGCTCCCTTGTGGTCAAGCACGCCCAATTCCTTTTATCTCACTGCATTGGTAATACTGTGTGCTATTGTTACTACGCTTCAAAGGACTGTTCTGTTAGTCAATTAAGTCTGAAGTTTACATAGGAAAGAGTGAATAACATCCTCTATTTTTAAATGTATCTATTACAAGGACATAAAACCAATCTAGAATCAAAGTCTTTAAAATATTAATTCTTTTTCATTAAAAAGCCAACCCTATCTATATGTACATGTTTTGGAATTTTGGTTTTTAGAAAAGAGCCAAAGTATTAACTAAATGTAGAGATAACACAGTTCCTGTAACTAAGTTATTTTATCTTTGATTAAGTCTGATGCTTTTAAAAATACTTGTAAATATTCTGTGGTTAATAGAAAACACTAAGTGCCTTTATTCTTAATTTCTCTTTCATATTTATGCAAAACATACTACTGTTGAGAAAAAGAAAGATCCATTTACAATTAATAATTTTGCCAATAGAGGATTTTAAAGAAAGCAATTTTATTGAAGTTTGCCTCAAAAAAGTACCCCACTTTAAATATGATGACCAAAAATAAGAAATAAGAAACTCAAGGGGAAAGGATTTAATAACTAAGCCAGTTCTGAACCCAAATCTAATTCTTTTACTTTCCCCAAAATAATTTAAATGGTAGGTAATGAATTACAGGTGACCATAATGAAGCACTATGTATGAATGTTCGCCTTTTTTATTTCTAGGCGATTACTACATAAGGATATAAAGTTAAGTGATAAGTCTATACGTGTACATTTGAAATTACTTTCATTAAAGATTTAATACATACGACATAAGACAACAGATAATTCAAACTGTATTCATGACAATAATGGGCAATGCCTACATAAAATGGGGAGCCTGTCTGTGCCCCACGTTTGGTGCCAAAACTGATACCGGGCAAATTGGGCTTCAAAACTGGCCAAAGGCAGTGCCCCAAGTGCTTACCGGTCATTATCTTGGTTCTGCACCCACGTGCACAACTGCAAGACTACTCAGGCTTAGGGAACAATAACAATAGGATTTATTTAACAAACAGGGAAGAACAAAGAATTACTATACTCAACATACGGCTGTTGACCTTACTTAAAGCAATGTCCAGTCCTTTAAGTTCCAGAAAAGTAACAAAGGTGGCATTTTCCCGCCACTGCTGATGTGGAGCTCCTCTTCCAAACAACAGGCCACAATTCCAAAATGGCATCTTCCTTCTTCTGCAGAAGCACAACAATCAGACTGTAGGCCGGGTTCCAACTCATGAGGATGACACAAAACACAACTGGAGATGCTCCCGGAACTGCCATGGTGCCCCAGCACAGCACCAGGCCAACAACACTGCAAACAGCAATTACAGCAGCCAGATGGCCCAACAGACTGCTCTCACGCATTTTAGGAAGGCACCAGCTTCGGGCCTCTGCCTTTTTCCTTCCGCTGCAGTAAAGACAAAACTGGGAGCAGTGTCCCTCACTCAGCTACTTGCAAAGTCTCCAAAGTCACGGGCCCCAAAGTCACTGAAGATTCCAAAAATGCTCAATCCAAAACTTAATATCCTGGTGGCTCAAAACTTCTGGCATCTGATTTCCAAACTCTCCATCTTTGTGGCTACATTTTTTTGCCACTGATTCCTCTATTCCTACATCATGGCGACTGACTCCTCCTCTACTCCTTCAGCATGGCAACTGCTTCTTCTATTCCTCCATCATGGCGACTCAATTCCCCTTCTACTTCAGTCCCTTTTATTTCTCATCAGACTCTCTACCCCAAACTGCAAAACTTAGGATTTTCCCTGGGGCACTTCATTCTCATTGGCCTCTTCCTCCAGGGGGGGCACCACCTTTACCGGACTTTGGACTCAGCCCCGTTACAATAATAGAAAAGTTGAGATTAGAAAAACTGATCTGAGATGGCCATGTCAATAGATTAAATTACAGTTTTAAAACCTCTACTAATAGAATATACATCTGAATTCTTTTCTAAAATTTCTTTAACTGTTTCTTTGGGAAAAACAACTAGTTTTTCATGTTCACCAGGCTGTGAGTTACTTGAGGGCTAGGGCTGGATCTCATTCATCTTTGTACCCTGACAGCCCAACACACAGCAGAGAATCTATTGGTTAGATGACTGCTTTTCAGCTGCCTCTACTCCATCCATCCTATAGATATCTGACAGATTCATCTTCTAAAAAATGTAGCTTTTATCAGATCATCTGTCCCATCAGCCATTTTTAATTTGCTTACTAGCAGACTTAGCTCAAATCCTTCTCTTTGGCATTTAAAGTACCTATAATCTGTCCCCAAACTATATTCTCCAAGAAGTATTTAATATTCTAACCAAGTGAGATTCCTACTATTTCCCCTGGTAAGGTTTCTCTTTTCCCACCTCTGGGATTTCTCTCTGCCAATTTCTTCCTCAGACCCCATAGTCAGTTGTCAGAAATCAACATATCCCTCAAGACACAATCCAAACACAACATTCCTAAGATCCTTACTGCCTACAATAGACATATAATCCTCCCTTTGAAGCCCAGAAGGTTTTGTTTATAGTTCTCTGTTGGCTTTATTGTACCTTTCATTATATGCATTTGAGTACTTAAACAATATTGCTACCAGATTGAAAATCCTTTTGAGGGCAGAGACTGCCTCTTATGCTGTCTTGAATCAGCTACAGAGTCCTGAATTTTCTTTTATCTTATATGTGGTAAACATATTTACAGAAATGAATTAGATCAGTGCCACCTCTTAGCAATTCTTCTTGCCCCTACTATATAATTCTCAGAAAAAGGAAGCTGATTATCCACTCCTACCTTGCACCCTCTCTTCACACTGGCAGTCTGTGTTGGTGTTAGTCTCAGGACTTCTACTAAGGACATTAGTAGAGAGGGCTGTATGCTACCCACCTATATGTATCCACCATGCAGAAGGTCAGGGAACTGACATGGGTGTCTGCTCATATTTTTTTTTCTGTTTGCCCTTAACTAGGTAAGGAAATCAGAGGAGGAGACTTAAATTAAGGCAACTGTTTGCAGTGGTGAGCTAAAAACATGCACTTTAATTGCCTGAGTAGCCTCCCTCCTAAGGTCACATTAAAATAACAAAAAGTTTAAAAAAAAATAAACATGGCATTTCTAAAAAATAGGGTAAACATTTATTAGTGTGCCAGAAAAATTTTGGAACTTCCAGAAGAATGAAAGCAAGCAGAATGAGAAAATTTTCCATGGTTAGATAGAAAACTGTAACAGGCCAAGGGCAATGACCTTCCTCGTGGAGTCAAGCACATATCCCACAATAGAAGGGATATAAACAAAGATGAAAATTGACTAAAAACATTGAGATGAAAGATCAACAGTCATTTAAAGTGAGTTTCATAAAAAGGGAATAGACAATGAGGGGGAGAATTATGAAATACCGTAACGGGAGAAAATTTTCACAAGTTAAAGAGCCTCAAGATCTCAGCTACAATAGTCCTAATGAGGTTTTAAGGCCCATATTCAGACACATTTCATTACATTTCCAAACTACAAAGATAAAGGGAAAAAATTCTACTAGACTAAAGGCAAAGAGTTTACCACTACCAGAACTACAATGGTACATTCTTGGCAACAATATTGGATAAAAGAGAACAGACCAACACCTTTCAATTTCTAAAAGAACATAATTTAGAAAATGTTAGGCAACTGAACTGTTAAATATGAATGTGGGCAAAATATAGACATTTTCGGACACACAAATCTCAGAAAATTTGTTCCCTGTGCATTTCAAAAAAAAAAAAAAAAACCAACAACAACTAAGGAAGTTAACTCTCATCCTACCCCCTAAGAAGCCCACAGAAGAATACTAAAGAAAAATAGTAGTAGCTGAATATGATCTAGAAGATATGAAGAAATGGAAAAATAACTTAATGAGGATCCAATGCATTTAGAAGTTGGGTTCATCCCACTTGGAGTGGGACAGGATCTAATAACTGGGGTTGCATTTCTTTCTCTGTGGATCCAACCACACTACAGTGAAAGTTACAGAATCACACTACTGCAAATACTGTTTCCATGGGGTTTCAATTGTTACATTCAATCTCTACACAAATCAAAAAAGAACAAGTTAGGGCCTCCCTGGTGGTGCAGTGGTTAAGCGCTGTACTGTGGAGCTGTTGGCAGCGGTGACACGAGTTCGAAACCCAGCCGGGGAGATTCCCACATGGTGTGGCAGACCTCTCCTGCCTCGCCCACTGCTCCCCTCAGCAGTGTATTTCTGTTGCTCTGCCTGTTCTACTCCCCACTCTGTCTCTGGTGAACCTTCTTGCTGCCCCACGCCTCTGGCCTGTACCCCAGCTTGTATGCATAAATAAATAAATCTTTAAAAAAAAAAAAGAACAAGTTATAGTGACAGTGACAGATTAAACTCAAATAATATATAAAATATATATAATGAATAAAATCAGGAGTAGAGAATGGTAGATGTGAAGTGGAAGAAGTTATCTAAGCTGTATCAATTTAAAGTATCTGAAATTGTGTAAAGCTAAGAAGCTGAGAAGTAGGAACATTATTTGAGGTTGGAAGGTAACCAGTAGAAAAACTAAAGAATAGGAAATAGTATAAATACTTATCTCTGGAAAGCTCAACTGGCATTGATAGCGGGCATAATGAGGAGCTTTAAAACTGGACAAAGGCAGTACCCAAATTGCCTACTGGTTACTATATTGGTTCTGCACCCGTACGTACAACTGCAAGACTACTCAGGTTTAGGGGACAATAACATTAGGATTTACTTAGCAAACAGGGAAAAACAATTACTAAAGTCAACATATGGCCGTTGACCTTACTTAAAACAACGTCCAGTCCTTTATGTCCCAGAAAAGTAACAAAGGTGGCATCTTCCTGCCACTGCTGATGTGGAGCTCCTCTACCAAACAAAAGGCCATGATTCCAAAATGGCATCTTCCTTCTTCTGCAGACGCGCAACAATCAGACTGTAGG
This sequence comes from Scalopus aquaticus, assembly GCA_004024925.1. NCBI lineage: Eukaryota > Metazoa > Chordata > Mammalia > Eulipotyphla > Talpidae > Scalopus > Scalopus aquaticus. The sequence goes on from PVIJ01003406.1 coordinate 6,473, forward strand.
CCAGGTTCCAACTCACGACTGGAGATGCTCCCGGAGCTGCCATGGTGCCCGAGCACAGCACCAGGCCAACAACACTGCAAACAGCAACTACAGCGGCCAGACAGCCCATCAGACTGCACTCACACATTTCAGGAAGGCGCCCGCTTTAGGCCTCTGCCTTTTTCCTTCAGCCACAGCAAAGACAAAACTGGGAGCAGTTTCCGTCGCTTGGCCACTTGCAAAGCCTCCAAAGTCGCTGGCCCCAAAGTCACTAAAGATTAAAAAAAGTTTCTTCTTTTCCTTCATTATGGCGACTGCTTCCTCTATTCCTGCATCATGGCGACTGCCTCTTTCATTCCTACATCATGGCGACTGAATTCCCCTTCTCCTTTAGTTCCTTTTATTTTTCATTAGAAACTCCGCCCCAAAATGCAAACTTAGTATTTTACCTGGGGCTATTTATTCTCAACAGCAAACCCCTTTGGGGGCACTACCTTTACCAGACTTCGGAGTCAGTTACAGTATGAGAAGGTAGACACTTTTATTTATTTACAGTCATCTATGTAGGTATATATTCTCTGTCATGAACAGATAAAACTAAAAATAAAATGCCTATGGAAAAATGCAGTGCAAAATTCTAATGTACTCACTATATACTTTAAAATTGTTTATTAAGTAATTCAGACATACAAAGTTAAATAATAAAAAAGATAACCCTGTACCCACAATCTAACTTTAGGAAAAAAACATTATACATGCAGTTAAAGTCACTTATGCTCTTCTCCACTAATCACACAGAAGCCTGTAAAAGAAACTGGAGTGAAGCTAGGTAGATTCACTGCCTAGTCCCACTCCCAGTTACTCCGATTATCAATTAGGATATTTAGTTGAGTAAATAACTGACTCAGGCACTTTACTGAAATATCGATACAACATCAGTAAAACAATGCCTCTTGTTATTCAGACTCTTTCATCAGCCTCTTGTAATACAGACTTTTTTGTTTATTGTGCTAAGTATGGATATAAAAAAGCAGCAAGTGTCTACAATAAGCTCAATTGTTAAAAACAAGACATTAGCCCTCCATAATCTTGGCCCTCATTTCAACAAGATCTTGTGATTCAGTCCATCAGCTGATTTCACCTTGAGAGTGTATGTCTAGGACCCAGCAATCCTGAGACACCATATTCACAGAGCCTACAGAGTTAACTGTGCTCGCTTTGAAGAAAATACAAGTGTCAATACCCAAACACCCTCCCCTCTGCTGCCCAATTCAAAAGGGGAGTTTATGAAACTTGTGAAATATGTAGAAATCAGAAGACACAAATACCTATTTCTTGTGCAAAATAAAGAAGTCAAAGTGTGAGGCTATCATTTACCTATATAAGCTACTTTTAAAGAGGGGAGGTTAGCAAGTAGAAAAGAATATGAATTCCTAAAGCCATAATCACCAAAACCTAACTAACCAGACACAAGATTTTAAGGTATTTAAAATAAAGTCCTCCCCTCATTCTCAGAGTCTTTTAAAAATCTAAGCACAGCCGGCACTACCAGCACAGATCTGACTGTAAGAATACAGCATGCTTCAATTTTAATTTCCCTTGAGTCACTGTGTGCACAGCGTGTGTGTGTGCGGGCGGTAAATGTGTGTGTATAAGGGAGTGAGGGGATGCATACCTGGTGCAGCCCTACCCTGAGAAAACAATAAAAACTGATGCTTTTCAAAGTTTAATGAGCACAGGGATCATCGGTGCGCTTATGCGGGTGCACAGTCTGATTCAGGAGAGCTGCCTGGGGCTTCTGCATTTCTCTCTGCTCCCAGGTGCTGCTGCTGCTCCAGCACCCACACTTGAGCAGGACAGAGTCCAGGATAGGTCTCCTTCCCAAAGGCCTTCCCTGGTTCCTCTTCCTCCCCTGCCCTAGGACTCAATCTCCTGACAGTTTCTCTTTTTTTACCATAAGGAAGAATTTTCTGAGTAACGAGCTGGTCAACATCAAGTGTTCAAGAGGAGGCAGCCAATCCTTCTGTTAGTAACTGCCCAGAAAATGGCCGATTTAGGTGGGCGTTTGGGGGTTCCCTCCTTCTTTCAGCACTATTCCTCAATAATACATGTATCCAGTACATCTAAACACCTACTTCAAAATCATAGCAAAGAACACTGGACAGTAATTCCTACACTCTTTCATGGCAGCATTAGTTTAGCTGCATTAGAAAGGATGATAAGCCATCTTTAAGTACAGCACTTGCATGTAATTCAATTATTACAAAACAAATAAGAGATGCTATGCCATCTATGTGAGCTCTGCATACAAATGCCTGATAGATTCAAGTGCCCCATAATTAGGTTTTGCTGGTTTGCCTTCCAATTTAAAATTCTTTCAGAAAACACAGGTTTTTCCTGAAAATGTCCTCAGCTTGTACCCTAGAGAGCTTTATAAACACCCACTTGTACCAAAGGAGACATTTTTCATAATTAAATAAGAAGGCAAACACTAAACAAAGGACAATACTTGCAAGAACAGAAACAAAGTTATAAAATTAAGCACTAAAAGTTCCCCAGGCAGATTTTAATGAATACAAAATAAATTTGTAAATGCAATGAAAGTTTATTAAACAAAGAACATCTATAATCCATTGCATATGTCCATATCACTAAAAGGATTCATCTAATAAGAGGTATTTTAATTTCACGAGGCATATTTTTACTGTGTTAACAGTTTGACCTACTTTTTTTAAATGAAATACATGTTTTAAAAATCTCCATTTTCAAGTTGTTCACATGGATGTAGGCAAGTTTCCATGAAGGAGTTAAAAGAAGAAAAGAGCCTACCCATAGTTCACAGATACTGTTCCCTGTATATCTAAATGGAAAACACTACATGTGTGTATATAATGCAAACACATGTATGGCCATTCACTCAAAAAGCTAATAGATGAAAGTGATAAAATTTTATTTCTTCTAAATGACACTCCTGTGAGACTGGAGGCAGAGAATCACAGGAGGCTGGGACTGAAGGAGACCATAAGGATTATCTAGCCCTGTCTCACATATCAGGACAGGAAGTTGCACTGAATGCCTCCAAGCATACAGCTGACTAGTGGCAAAGCCAAGACCCTAAAACCCAAGAACACATTACCTTATGCGGCAAAAGCGACTGAGCAAATGAGATTAAGTACCTTGAGATGGGAAGACAATACTAGGTCACCTAGGTGGGCTGAATGTAATCACATAGTCCTTAATATAAAGGAATATTCTCACTGGAGTTCAGAGTCAGAGCAGATGTGACTACAGAGGAAGAGTCAGAGAGATGCAATGTGCCAGCGATGAAGAGGAAGAAGGAGACCACAAGCCAAGGAATGCGCAGCCTCTAAACCCTGGCAAAGGCAAGGACACAGATTCTCTCGTAGAGCATCCAAAAGGCAACACAGCCTCACCCATGTCTTGATTTCAGCCCAGCTGAACCCCTGGTGGGCTTCACAAAATTGTAAGATAATCATTTTGTGTTGCTTAAAACTACTAAGTTTGCAGTGATTTGTTAGAACAGCAAAAGAAAACTAATGGACTGTGTGTGTCAACATCCAGCATTCTCATCCATTGGCCAGTCTGACGGCAAAGCCACTTGGGACGGACCTAGTCTTGCATCACAGCTCTCGTTGAGGAACTGCCCATACTCCTCAGGTTATACGAGGATAACTTCAGTTGAACGGAGCACAGCTTGACAGCACAAAGAGGGCTGCTGAAAGCCCCGTACAAAGACAAAACTGCACAAACTTTGAGTAAGTTCAATTTCACTGTTTACTTTAGTTCATTCTTTGAACTACATTTGCTTCCAAGTGAAATAAAATTGACTTTGAATAAATTTTACAGTGTTCTACTTGAAACAGCTGGTTGGACTTTTCCAAAAGCATCTTGTCAGAATTATGTACTTTTTCCCAAGATGTATTCCACCCACTAAGTCATACCAGAAGCCTTGGTAATCGTGGTAGATTACAGTGTGAACACAAATCCCTCCGATTTCCATTCTGCAGTAAGCTTCTTAGTGGAAGGTGTGAATCCATCAAATGCCTTGAATTTAAAGCAAAGGAAACCTGCATGAACCTTGGGCATAGCACCAGAAAAAAAAACAACTTGTACTTCTAGTGCTAAACAACCCAAACCAGACCATGTGCGTAGCGACAAAAGCAAAAGCAGCAAATGCAGCAAAATGCAACCCAAACCCTAACTGATTTTTTTTTCTTTACAATTTCCAACTTCATGTGACTTGATTTGGGGAGGGATTAACCATGAAGATTAAAGGGGGGGAGGAGTTAAACTGAAAACCTATAGATGAGAAAAATGTGCCCAAACCAGAGACTAAAGGCTCATGTTCCAAGTCCCACTTGTATAAACACTGATCCTCCACCTCATTGCATTGTTGACATTACATAATTAGCCAGTTACAATAACAACACTACAGCTTAACACACTGCCACAACCAGGGGAATTTTAACTACTCTGGTGAATTGGCCGTCACCAGCTACATTTGTGCTGAGCTTCAAAGCAAAATTGGGGAAAGAAAAGAGAAGAATATTTAGTATGCAGACTAACAGAGAGTAAACAAGGGGAGTCTGGTCCAAGCAGGATTTGGGTTCCTGGCACCCCCCCTCCCCCAAACCATTTTGTTGTTGTTTTTTAATTAGTTGGTTCAGACTTTGGTCATCACCTACTCAAGTAAATAAGATCCAGGAAAAGCACCTCATACACACTGTGGTATCATAAAAACAAGTTAATTTATATCAGATATGTGTCCATGAAACAAACTTAGACACTTACAGCCCTTCACTTTTATAAATGGTAACATAACTTGCTCCCCCTCAAAAAAAAAAAAAAACAAAAACCTTAAATGCAACACATAAAAACATTTTAATTCTTTATCTTTTTACACTCTAACCTAAACAAACATTTAAAAACAAATCCTGGGATGTCTCAAGCTCTGTTAGCACTCCCTTCACTGTCAAAGGAAGTTTCACCTGCTGGAGAGACTCTTTTTTTCCTCTAGTCACAAATTCACAAGAGGAAACAGGGGGTGCTGTGCTCCCTTCTCAGTAAATTAAATCTGAAATGCAGCCCAATCCAGTACTAGAAAAATCACAGAGGATATTCTGAATGCTCTTAGACATACTGTTAGGGATACCCACGCCTTCTATTGGGGTGCCAAGTCTGTCTGTACCCTTAAGATATACTATCTTGCCCTCTTTGTCCTTTTGAAACTGCTGCTTTTAACTTATTCTGTAAGACTGTGGTTCCAGCGAAGAGCAGAAGAGAGACTAGCAGTGGGTCAGACACCTGAGACCTCACCCACCTTGTTGGGTGATTCTGGCAGCGTGTCAGGGATGGAGTTAGTTCTCTCTGCAGTTCCACCGACCTCCTGCCAAAAGCCGCAGTACCTTCCTATCTTTACTGCATACCTATCTTCACACACACAGACACACACACACACTATTCTGTTAAATACCCATTTTTTATTGTATCGCCTGCTATTAAAATGAGGAAAGGAACTATATTTTTCATTTAGTGGAGCATCCTTAGTGCCTAGAGTTGTACCTGGCATCTAGTGGGTACTCAAATAATTTCTTGCTGAAAGAATAAATGGTGTTTTTTGTGCACTGTGTAGAGGAATACAATATGAAGACTGTTCTGGATACAATACAATTCTAGATACAATATAAAGACATACTTGGGTTGTATATCCTTGATTCAATGTAGTAAAATTAGTAAGTTTAAAGTTATTTATGAATAACTCTGTAAGTGAAAAGAAAGATAATTGCTACAACTTATTTGTTAGAAAAGACTGATTTTTATATTCAAATCTGGGAAAACACAATCATTTACCAAAAAGGAAGATGAAAAATATCATTTACTTGAGCAGCTGCTTATACACAGGATCTACTAGAGCATGGTCAACAGAATGTCAAAACATCTTCTTTTCAAAGTATTCTTTAAAAAAAAAAATATTTATTAATGTATACAAGAGCTAGGGTGTAGGCCAGAGGTGGGGGGTGTGTGTGAGAGAACTCACCAGAGAAGAGAGTGGGGAGCAGAACAGGCACACTGACTGAAATAAACTGCTGAGGGGAGCAGCAGGTGAGACAGGTGAGGTCTGTTGCACCATGTGGGAAGCTCCCTGGCCGGGGATCGAACTGCAGTGGCTGCAGATATCTTCACAGTGCTGAGACTTAACCCCTTGCACCACCAGGGAGGCCCCCCAAAGCATTCTTAATCTCCTGACATAACCTCTAAAATTCAGAATTTCTCAAAAATATGGTGGAGACTGATAGAAACTAACATCACACAAAAACCTACCTCTACACTCTCAGAGACATTTAATTCTCTATCGTAGACTAATCTTGGGGTTTTGAAATTCAATCCGACTTTAATGGGAGAGACAAAGGGTTTACAGGAAGTATTTCTCCTGAACACAAATGATTCAACTCAATGTCCCAGCTCCCTGTTAACAGTCACCTCTCGCTGTTTGTCTCCCTTCATATAGCAGTGTCCACTGCAAAAGGCCTAAGTGGTATAGCCCCATGGTCAAGGTTTCAAGGTGAAAGAATAACAATACACTGACTGTCTAGATATTAAGATATTTACTCTTTCCTTAAAGAGATTACATTATGACATAGGTTAGTAGGTAAAAAATTGCTTTCTTCTGTCACAGAAGCAAAGAAGAAAAATGGCTTGGAGCATATTTTTCCCCCAAGACTTTCTAAAAATTTGAAAATGTTTAAATGTCAATAAGAAACCAATGGGTTAGGACATGACTGCTTGTTCAAAGTCTTTGTTAAGAGAATAGGAATGCAGGAAAGTCCTTTTTCATTTCTATAAAATCATCAAGTTTATGAGACTACAAAGATAAAACTGACAGACTGTTTCCATTAGGAAGGCTAAGAGGAAGGTTTGTTTACTTTTAAAGGCACTAATAGCTTATGGCATTCTTTTTCCCTAAATCTATTACCTGGGATGCATTGTAAGGTGACTGGAGAACATCCTTGGTGAGTGATGGAAATTCACTCCCATGAATACATGACCTGGGCACCCCACCGGCGGGCTGACAATAAACCTGTATCCCCTACCTCTGAAATCCACTCTGAATGGCAGGTTTCTTGCAGGATGTATTTTCAGAGCAAATTACCTATCGAATGCTTTACAGCAGCATATTTTTTTCAACTGTAAATTAAGGTGTTTCCAGCTCCATCAGCAACACCGGGGCACATTACACATGCACACAGCAAAGCAGAGCTGACCTTCCATGCAGGAGAGCCTCCAGATGGTGAGGTCACAGAACAGCATAACCAACACCAGTTCCGAAGTCAGTCAGACCTGGCCAAGCACCCAGGTTGCTCCAGCTCATCTCGAGTCACTTCCTGGAGCCCCATCTGAGGAGAGCTATTCTTTTCTCTGAGTTATTTACATTTCAAAATGGAATAATATTCTGAAAAGAGCTAAGCCTCACGACCTTTAAATACAGTCCACAGCAACCACTAGTTAACTCTGAGCCACTGAAAAGATGCCTATCTGTGGATGAAGAAGGCTGCAGAGAAGATTCCAAACTCCCCAATTACCTGAGGTAAGAGAATGTTGTTTTTTGCACCAAGTGTGGAAAATGCCCAGGATGCCCTGGGGTGTATAATCTGATGTATATCTTGACTAGAACCCCCTAAAACTAAAGAGGACTAAGCAACAGAAAACAACAGCAGTGGACAAGATCATAGATGGGAGGGATTATCTGTTTTACTTCCTGACTCAAACTCTTTCCACCTGATCTAAGTTTTCAAATAATGATGCCGCGGACGACTAGGAGAAAGCCCGCTTATTCCAAATGTTTCCCAAGTGTGTCATTTGCTTCCTACAATGAAATTTCAATTGGAAGGGGTATGTTTTAAGTTGGAATTTCAAAATTTCCTGCCCCTACATTAAGATAGTTATCTAAAGAAGGTATTCTTTCATTTTTCTCATTCATCCCACAAATATTTATGAGGTGCCTGCCATATACCACGTTCCATTTAGACATAGGGTAAAAAGATAACAGCCTGTGCACTCACACCTGAAATCTGTGACACCTGCCAGGAGAGAAACTTTGGCAAGAGGGAATGTGAACCTTTAACTTCAAAAAGACCTTCTCAAACATTTGTAGGAGAGAGAAAGGAAAGATTCTCCAATTTAAGGGGAAAATGGACTAACTTTAAGAAATTAAAATTTTAAAAGTGAGCTGTGATGTCTTTAGCTGCACAGAAAAAAAAATTCTTTTACTCACAGAGGGCATTATTCTTTTCTTTTAGGAAACTATTTTAGTTGAAAAGGGATTATCAACTGCTACCCCCGACTCTGAAAACTAGAATGGAGAGGAAAGATGAGAGATGAAGACATTGGCTTATTCTACATAAGGAAGAGACTGTTTCAGGACAGCACCTGCTCTGCATGTCCCTCCTGCACCCAGGAGAGAAGTGGGGGGAGGAAGCGCAGGGTCCTGAAAGGTGGTGTAGGTAAGGATGACCCCAGTGCCACAGATTTCAAGAGTGTTTGAAACTTGGTGTTAAACAGTCTGTTGTAAACTATGTTCTGATTCAGCCTCCTGTATCCCCAGCCTTCTGTACACTCTGTCATACACCACAGCTTTGAGGAATGAAGAGAAGGGGTTCCTCCCCCTCCTGAGGCTGTGGGGTCTGCCAGCGAACAGCAAACACAGTAGGGGAGACCTGTACAGGGTCATAAGAAGCCAACAGGAGCAGGATTCCAAAGTTGGAGACCTCCACACATACCTCCACTGGTACACCCTCCAAGCCCACCTCCCTGAGATCCTCAGAAACAATACCAAGGACACTAGACTCTCCAAAAAATAAGGGGTGGGATGAGAGTTATTTTACCTGATTACTAAGGAAAGAATAATGTTACAGAACTGGAAGATTTAGGGACCTGCAGGTTGTAGAGAAAACTGAGTGCAAGTAAAGAAATGATTGCCTCTTCCATTACAAGTAATGACTGCTCTACTTTCCGAGTACTTAACTTTAAGTAGAGTGGAAGCTAGAAGGTGCTTAAACTTATTGTTAGGAATTGTTTAGGCAGTTTAGGTCTTTCACTTTATACAACTGAAATGATTTCTTCTCAAAGACTATAAAATGATTGTTTATATCACCTATTTTTTGTGATTCTATTACAAGATTCACTGTTCCCTTTAGGTGCAAGGGATAATGAAAATGACACTATTTTAAAAGGAACCTTTTAACTTCACATACTCCAAAATAGTCTTAGGAAAGACCAATGCTAATAAAAATACTGTCTCCAAAGACACAAATTTGACTGTTATAGTATCCTAGCCTATCAATAAGGAATCTGTCCTTCGAATTTCATGTACAGCACCATCTCCACTCCAAGGTAAATTAAGATTCCCAGAAACCTCAGAGTCTCTGTTTTACATAAAAAGAGCATTGTTTATATTTCTTAAACTATTAGGTCTGCTAGCAACTATTTTTCTAGTTTACTGAAAGTTTACATTAGCTAGTTTCATATAGTTTTGTGTTCTTTGGGAGAACTCCGCCCAACTCCACTCTCTCCAAGATGACAAGCAACTTGTTCAAGTTTCTGTCCTTTTCCACAAGAGCAGTGTCCAATAATAAAGCAGTTAAAGGTCTTACTAAGAACTATCTCATCAGGCATCTGCTTGTAAACCAAACATCTTAAGCAAACATCCTACACCAGGTTGTAAATGAGGGACCAGAAAAATGAAGCAAATGGCTCTGAGTCGAATAAAGAAGGGTATCTATCGCTACTCAGTTTAACAGCCCAAACTTCATGTTCACCTAGACCTCAGAATGTGCTTTTATTTGGAAAGAGTTTTTGCAGAGGTCACTTCTTAAAATAACAAGTGTGTGGATTCTGATTTTTTTTTTAAAGATTTATTTATTTATGCATACAAGCTGGGGTACAGGCCAGAGGCATGGGGTTGTGAGAGGGTTCAGCAGAGACAGAGTGGGGAGCAGAACAGGCAGATCGCCGGAAATACACTGCTGAGGGGAGCAGCGGGCGAGGCAGGAGAGGTCTGCTGCACCATGTGGGAATCTCCCGGGCCAGGTGTCAAACTCGCATCACCGCTGCCAACAGCCCCACAGCGCAGCGCTCAACCACTGCACCACCAGGGAGGCCCCCTTTGGTGGGTTTTAAACCCAATGTCTGGGTTCTTACACGAAGACATGTGACGAACACACCTAGAGACACACACAGAGGGAAGAAGGTTATGTGGCAGCAGAGGCAGGCTGTGCAGTGATGATGGTGCAAGGGACACAGAGACTGCAGGCCATCCCCAGGACTAGGAAGACAAAGGAGAGGCTGTTTCCCAAGGGCCCCTGAGGAAGCATGCCTGCCAACACCTTAACTTCAGAGTTCTCACCTTCAAGAACTGTGAGAGAATAAATTTCTGTTCTTTTAAGTTACTCTGCTTGTGGTCATAAGCCCTAGAAAAAGAATCTAGCTTTGACTGAAAAGAAAAATAGCTTTTCCATGGCCCACTCATTCTTAACACTTTGTGTGCTGGTGCCCTTTAAATTTACCAGCCCTTGGGGCCGGCCATTTTCTGCGCCACCGCATGAATGGTATAAGCATTCAATAAAACACACACAACTCCTGAACTACTGGATATTAAAAAAACTGTAATATCCCTCATAAAACACCTTACACTTTCACCAAAACAATGTGTAAAGCTTCTAGACTGAGTACGATCAAAGAAATAGCTCCTCATAGTTCCAAATAAATCCACCATGGAGTGAAAAACCGGAGACTAGATGAACACGTATTAATACGTGAGCGGCCACCTGATACTGGTGACAAAAACACGTACTAACACGTGAGCGGCCCACAAAGTGTTAAGCACAGCAAAGATATGTAGGACTAGCACAAATTCCTACTCAATATTATCAACACAATCTTGACAGGGCCTTCTTTACGCTCATTGTCAACCGCAATGTCCTCATATTCAGGGCGCTCGCTGCACCTTTAGACAGCTGCCAGGTGAAAGCCAAAGCTAAGGGTGAAAATGAAGGGCAGTGTGCAAGCAACGCTTGTTATTCTAACAGCATGACCACTGAGAACCAATACGCTGTTTTTCTCTAATCATTTCTGAAAACCCTTTCCTTATTTACAGTTACAAAAGGTAATGAAAATGTAGTTGTAATCATTATAATTCACTGAAAATCTGACAGGATAAAAGCCCACATCTACAAACACTGACATACTCAAAATCTTTAAAGCTTTTCTGGCTTATTTAATAATTTCAACCTGCCTGTTGTAGTTCAATAAATTCTAAATGAAAAGCTTTGTGTACAAGTGGTCAAAATTGCCAAAATAATTTCTTCCATATTCCCTATATCAATTTTTTTGTGCGTACTTCAAGCTTTCATCAAGGAGCACTGAACACAAGCTCTTTTCTTCTCCAGTATTTCTGTGGCTGCATCACTACAGAAATAGTTGATCAATGTATCACTTGTAACTAGTTTTCAGAGGGCTGCGCAGTCACCTTGACATTTGCAACAAGAGAGAGAATGGAAAAGCAAAATTTTAAAAAATACCAAACATGAAAATTCCGGCAGATACAAATAAACTGTCTCATTCTAGTAAAGACAGCTTTGGTTTTAACAGTTATTCTATAGAGATGCCTGGTGCAGGACAAGCTTTTCCAATGTCTAAGATGAAGCACACTGTGGTTTTCACAGTTCTATTTTCATTGATGCAGTGTTCAAGTGTCCCAGAATAAAGTGACCATTTATCATACTAAAGAACACAGTACCCTCCCCAAGCCATTTAAACAGTCCAGAAAGGACTCCCTGCAATTAGTCAAATACGTCATAAAGCAATAAAGCCGTCAGCACCTAGTGCTGATATTTTGCTATTACTTTAGTCCTCTTAAAACACTCTCCTTTGAAGATCTGGTATTCTATTTCAACCTGGGCCATGGGGGCCAAGTGGGAAGTCACTATGAATTAGTAGGAGTTTTCTTACTCCTTGGCATAGCTCTAGATGTGAAAAAAGAAAAGCAAGACCCAGACAAGCATAGGGCAGGGAAAGAGTGGGACGCAAAGGCAAGCTGACTATGGTTCTCCCCCTCCAGAGACATCTCTGCGGGGTTTGAAACAGTCACAGATTTTCTGTTCAAGGGCCATCGAATGCAATACCCTAGGCTAAAAATAAAATTGCTATTTCCCTTAACACTATAAGAGAAATTAAGGTGCACAGAAAAGAACAAGCTTTGGAACTCCTTTCTGCTCGGTCATGCTTAGCTGTGTACTCTTTGGCAAGTAGCTCAACTTCCCTGAAGTTCAGTTTCTCCACTTGAGTGCTGTGAAGCTGAAGGGAAGGTGAGACAGCAAACACTCAAGGCTACAGAGGTTCCCTACCCTTGGTGTGCATTCCTTTTCCTCTTCTCCCTTCCCCCAAACAAATTTAGGTTTCAGTTTTCCATTTCAGCAGAAATGCTGCAGCCTCCAACAGACAAGCACAAGGACCCATCCCCGAGAGTTATTTGGGGGGTATTTTTTCTTTTAAACATAAATAAATGCCTGCAGCTATTCTAGGGCTGTTATGTTCTACTTCAGTATATACAGATACTAAGTCTGCAAGTTAAAACTGTCATTCCTAAATTGTTCCCTCTGGGACAAATAAATAGACTTTGCCCTGTTACTAAGGCTACATGGCTTATTGTATGGCTGAGTAATTATTACAGTGCAGGCCTGTCAGGGAACACATCGCTCCCTAGATATAATGAGGAGGCAAGGTCTCCCCACACAGCCCTGCCAGTCACCTGAAGAAAAGGTCCCTCAGCCTGGGAACTGGAACCGAGTATGAGTCTCTATTCAGAAGTTAACAGAAACTCTCTCAATGATGGAGAAGGCCAGCGTCTCTGAGCCTTGGGAATAAATTAGCTGTTGTTAGATTCAAAATCTGAACAAAGGAGACTTTCACAGGTTTATGTTCACTTGTTGTTACTGGTATTTTTCCTGTCTTTCCTCCCTAGTAATTGGTAAAAAAAATTTTTTTTTCTCAGTTGTTCTCAGGCAACCTAAGGGGTGGGAGCTTTGCTCATGCTTGGGCCAGAGTTGTAAGGGTTATTCATCTATCCCTGGCAGCTAGCTGCTGACAAAGTGGGCCAAGACAATGTCCAAAATATTTTTTTTTTATACATACAAGTTGGGGTACAGGCCAGAGGAGTGGGGTGGAGAGAGGGTTCACCAGAGACAGAGCGGGTAGCAGAACAGGCAGATCAGAAATACACTGGGGAGGGGAGCAGCGGGCAAGGCAGGAGAGGTCTGCCGCGCCATGTGGGATTCTCCCAGGCCGGGCTTCGAACTCGCATCGCCGCTGCCAACAGCTCCACAGCACAGCGCTTAACCGTTGCGCCACCAGGGAGGCCCCATGTCCAAAATATTTTAAGAGACAGACATACACACTCAAAGACCATGAAGATAGTTCTCCATCTAAATTTTTTCTATATGGTTCAAAAATTGTCTGAGTATATATGTTAATATTTATCTCATGAAACAAAGTATCCACAGAAATATGCACAAAACAAGATGTGCAGTTCAAATATTTATCACAAAGGGAAGCACTCATGTAACCACTGCTGGGTCCAGAACTACTCTTGCCAAATACCAGAAGCCTCACTGATAACTCCACTGATAACTAGCCCCTCCCTTTCCTAAAAGGCAACCACCCACACCATCCTGACTTTTACCTAAGTATGCATTCTTACAAACTATGGTTCTGTTACAAGGCAGCCCCGATATAAATGGGGTGCCTGTCTGTGGGCTCTCACCCATGTGCTTAAAGGGACTTAAAAGACTCAACTGCAGACACACACAATAAAATTAATAAAAGGGTTTATTTACAAAAAGGGAAAGAAAAAAGATAAAGAATAAATTGGTGAATGCTTCCTACCAGTTCTGCTAAGCTGAAATCTTAATGGCACACTCGAAAAACTAGGAATCCACAACCACAAGCAATCGCCACCCCCCCAGGCTCACAGGTCTGGTTTTTAAATCCCAAAAGCATTTCTTTTTTTTTTTTAAGATTTATTTATTTATACATACAAGCTGGGGTACAGGCCAGAGGTGTGGGGCGGCGAGAGGGTTCACCAGAGGCAAAGTGGGGAGCAGAACAGGCAGATCAGAAACACACTGCTGAGGGGAGCAGTGGGCGAGGCAGGAGAGGTCTGCCGCACCATGTGGGATTCTCCCCAGCCGGGCGTCAAACTCGCATTCGTGCTGCTGACAGCTCCACAGCGCAGTGCTCAACCGCTCTACCACCCGGGAGGCCCCCAAAAGCATTTCTTAACTCCACCATCAGTCCTCAGTATCCTTCCTTTGGTGATGATGGCATTCTGGGATTCGTAATCCTAGGCGTCTTGGATCTCTCTGGCTTGAGGTGGGGGTGGGGTTCTGGGACACGCCCCTTTCCTGAGGACCACCCTCTTACAGTTCCACTTTGGTCTTTATTTTTTTAATATTTCTTACATCATTGTTCATTTCTGTACAGTAACTGGTTTCTCCCCTTAGGTGTAGTCCCCATAGCTCTCCTACCATATCACCTATCAACTATCACTATATTCCCTTGTGTGATCCCTCTTCCTTCCCTTCCCCTGCTGTATGCCTCGACTTTGCCTCTTTAAAGTGTAATTTTAAATGGGAATACAATACCAATGGGTCTGTATTCTTGTGTGTCTAGTTTCCTTTGTTCCATACATGTTTGGAAAATGTACACATGTGGTTACATGTAGTTATCTAGTTATTCTTCATCACTGATGCATATTCTACTCTACGCATCTACAACATTCTAATCTTGAAGAACACTTGAGTTCTTTGCAGGTTTTCATTGTTATGAATGGTGCTGTTAAGAACATTCTTAAATGTGTCTTTTCTATGCATTTGCGTTAAGCTTGTGTGTGTGTATCTATATACACTAAGGAATGAAACTGCTGGATCACAGAGTATGTATATCAAAACCCTATAGACTCACAAGCTTTACAGACTAGTTGGATAATTCATTTTTGCCAACAGTAGTTTCTGAAAGCTCACTTCCCCACATCTTTACCACACTTGGTGAGGTACAGGGGTATCTCGCTATGGTTTTCTCTCATTTCCTTGTATCAAATTACGTGGAACATCTTTTCAAAATCCTATCTGGTGTGTGTTTTAACTCCACATATTTTAAACACAAGACAGTGTTATTATTCCATGCAATCAATAGTCACTCGATTTCTTCACAGTCACATTTACAGCTACCTTCTGATCATCTGCAATAATTTTTCTCCTGCTAAAAAAACTTTATTTTTTTTTTTTGCTAAAAGTCTATTGGCAACAAAATCTTTCAAGTTTTGTTTAATGAATGTATCTCTTTTTCACCCTCATACCTAGAGAATATTTTTGTTGGGCAGAGAATTTTAGATTGGCAGTTGTTTTCTTTCTATATTAGAAATATATTCCATTGCCTCTGGCTTTTAATATATTTTTTAAAGATTTTATTTATGCATACAAGCTGGGGTATAGGCCAGAGTTGTGGGATGGTGAGAGGATTCACTAGAGACAGAGTGGGGAGCAGAACAGGCAGATCGACCGAAATACACTGCTGAGGGAAGCAGCGGTCGAGACAGGAGAGGTCTGCTGCGCCATGTGGAAATCTCCTGGCCAGGGATCAAAGTTGTGCTACAGTGGTCTGGATAGCTTCATAGTGCTGCGACTTAACCCGTTGTGCCACAAGGGAAGCCCTGGCTTTTAGTATTTCTTATACGAAGTCAATTATTAGTATAAGCTGCTTCTTGGAAAATGATTTGTCTTTTTAAACTTTGGTTGCTTTTATGATCTTTTTGTTTTTGCATTCACCAGTTTCTCAAATATATGTCTTACTTGCTTCATAATAGTGTATTAGAAAAATCAATTGGTCCAAAATTATTGCATCTAACATTTTCCAGTTTATTAAAAAGGTAAATCTTATAGAAAGTTCCAAATGAGGTCCTCTGTCTCCACCTTTCATTTACTTTCTATAACCAGAAACTGATTATCAGTTTTTAGTCACTTTTAAAATTTTAAGCCACAAATGAAAGATCTAATTCTTGGAACAATGACAAATGAATGCTTTTAACCCTAGTTATATACTTTTCATATTATCCGTCTGCACTGCAAAAGTTTACATAAAGAAGAGTTTTAGAGCACCAGGTTATTAACTCTTTATATGCTGTAATTATCCATGAGTTGTGTATATCTGGAAAGAAATTTTTTATTAAAAATTATGTAATCTCGGACCTCCCTGATGGTCCAACGGGTTGAGTCTCGGCACTATGAAGCTATCCACAGCCATTGTAGCATGGGTTTGATCCCCAACCAGGAGCTTCCCACATGGCACAGCAGACCTCTCCTGCCTCGCCCACTGTTCCCCTCAGCAGTGTATTTCAGTAGATCTGCCTGTTCTGCTCCCTACTGTGTCTCTGGTGAATCCCCTCACCACCCCTACACCTCTGGCCTACACCCCAGTTCTTGTATGCATAAATAAATAAGTATTTTTTTATATGATGTAGTAATCTCTATGGAAATAAAGTGATCTTTTTAGATGATCCAGTTTGTGTAAGTTTTTATAAATGTATAACGTACATTAAACAAAAAGAATATTAAAGAGGATAAATAAAAAGAAATCACATCTAAACATAATGAAAATCAGAACATCAAACATGAAGACTTAGAAAGAGGGGCAACTGATAGAACCTCTGACAAAGATAAGCCAATTAGGACGAAAACAGATTTGAACAGAAATAGCAACAATAGAGACCAAAAAGTAATGAAACTATCTTTAAAGTGCTGAAAAAAATAGCCATCAACCTAGACGTAAAACTTAATACTTAAAAGGACAAGGGAAAAATAGACATTCAGTTAGATAAAAAGGAAATGAGGGCCTCCTGGTAGTGCAACAGGTTAAGTCGCAGCACTATGAAGCTATCCAGAGCCAATGAAGCACGAGTTCAATACCCAGACAGGGAGTTTCCCACATGGCGCAGCAGACCTCTCCTGCCTCACCCGCTGCTCCCCTCAGGCTATTTTCCTGTTCTGCTCCTCACTGTCTTTGCTGAATCCTCATACCCCCACCCACCTCTGGCCTGCACCCCAGTTTGTATGCATAAATAAACAAACCTAAAAAAAGGGAAATGACCAAAAAAATTATAGCAGAATTTTACCCACTAGATCTTCTAAAGGATGTACTTTAAAGGAAGAAATTAACCTTAGAAAGCAAGACTGAATTTCATGAAAGAAAAGTATGCAAATAAATGGGTAAAATGAAGGCAAATCTAAACACTCAGAAAAATTATAATGATGTCTATGATTGTTAAAAGAGAATAGTGTATAAGACAGAAGAGAGGCAACTACCTTTGAGCACAGAAATCACTGTAGTATTTGGAAGGGTTTAAATTCAGGTTTAACTTTAGACTATACCAGCAATGCATGAATAATTTTATGCACATTACTAAAAGAGTAAAAAGAGTGTAAAATACATATATTATTTAGGAAAACATTTTAAGACACTTCTGTGTAGCCCATAAGTCAAAGTATAGATTGGAAAGGAAATTTATACATCAGTGAGGATGGACCACAGCCCTCAGTGCATGGATGAATAAAAAAAATCAGTATTAAGTGATAACAATAACCAAGTTACTGCAGCTCTTACGTCACCATTTCTTCAAAACTATTTTTATTTATGAAGTAAACTATGCAACTCTATTTTTACAAGACCAGTTAATGATAAACATAAATTAGTGAAAGAACGTACAAGTAACCTCTGGTTTTGGTGACATTCTGAATCTTAAATTAGGTGGTATGCTCACCAGTATATGTGTAAATTTCATAACATATACCGTATATAGCTTTTCATACGCATCAAATATTACAATCACCTGATACACTGGCACATATATTGCTGATCAACTCTCTGTGTACTTTTTACTATTTTTAAATTTCCTTTATTTTAAAAGAAAGCTCCACTGACAGTCTCTATTCTCTTCCTAGTGACTGATTAAGGAAATCTATACCAGAACAGGCTGGGGAGAAAGATACTCTGGATCCAGAATAATTTGTGGTACTGACTGAAATGAGTAAAGTGACACATTTCTAGAGTTTAAGGGGCCAGAATAACTATGAGGTCCCTGTCCAGAACCATTAGCCCTTTCAAAGTAATGTGACAGCAGTGAGAGAACAGAAGTCTTCAGTGTGCCCTGGAGCTCGTCAGGCAGATGCCAGCTAAATAAATAACAGCACTAGAGGGCTCCAAATATAAAGAAATTAAGATGTGAAATAATAATACAGTATTTACCACTTCTAAAACTGCTGATCTATGACATGGTTTAAAACAGATGATTGGTACTTCTTAACTGAACACTTTTTTTAGAGGGCTACATTTACTGAATAACAGGAATGACAGAATTTGGACTTAAAATTTCTACTGGAAAATCAGTACTTTTTTACTACACCCCCTCCTCCATCCAACTGCCAGAAATGGCTTTAACAATTAACAAATACTACTGCAAACTTACTCTACGAGGAATCTGTTGATGCGAAAACCAGGAAAGGGTTTATCTCCACTGGGAACATTTTGAAGAAGGGATTAGAGGGGGGCCAGGGTAAGGAGTCTCTGAAAAAAAACAGTATTTGCTAAACTAAAAACACATATGTACACATGGGAATTATTTTACTTTCAACAAATTCTGAAAGGAGTAACAAAAGCAGGGATAGTTAAAAAAAAATAATTTAACACTGATGTTTTGTGAATGCTGAGAGAGAGGAAGCACTGAGATCTCATGTTGCTACATTCATTCATCAGTCATCCAAAAGGCACTTTCATAACGATTTTGCTATTCCACAGCATTTTATCTCAGGCCTCTTACTTCCCACTCAGGTTATAATTCCGTATTCATAATACCATCATCATTTCCATGGAAACTTCCTGTGATGTCAGAGAAAACACGACTGACTTCTCCGCAGTTGCACGTTCCCAGCAGAAACCCTACAGTGATTTTATTCTTGCCAATGTCCATCAAGGTTTACTATTAAAATTTCCAAAACCCCACCTGTCATGACTACAGAGACTAGCAGAGAAACCCGCTAGCTCAAGATACTGGTTAAATCTCTAACAGTTTACTGGGGTGCACATTTGGGCTCCACTCATCATGAAATGCAGGTCTGTGGGCACCATATCGAATATTTGCCGGCTTCAGTGTACCAGAGAGTAAAGCGGAAAATTACCTTATTTGGAGGCTGTGAGAATTAAATGAGACAACGTACATGTAAAACACTTATTAGCACAGCACCTAGCAAACAAACAGCAGCTTAAAAAAGAAAACCATCTTGAGAATGTGCAGTTATCTCAGTTATCTCTGACCTCAGGATATACGATTAGAGAGGAAGTTATTGTTTTAATCATTCGGCAAATATTTACTGAATGCCTACTCTGTGCCATACAGAGTCCCAGCACCGGAAGATAAAGAGCAGTGTTTGCACTCTGGGCCCTAACAAAACTTTCCTTTACTCTGCTTCTTCTATTCCATGCTTACCTCCCTCTGTAGGAGGCTGGTTCCTGGTATGAGATCAACCTTGATTCCTGGCCCGCTCTATTTTCTCTTGTGCCCACACATCCAGGCAAACAGAGTACACATTTCACAACCTCAAACAGTGAGCCTCTGTGTGAAGGAGAGATGGAGCCCAGGGTGGGCAGTACTAGTACAATTTACCATCTCATCCAAAGGAGGGGATGTGGTTCTTTTTAAAGGGTAATTTAAAATGAATAGACGTCCTCAGCTTGCAGCCAGCTTATAATTATTATTTGGGTTCAAAACATAGTGACAATCGTCTGAGCCTCTGAAAACAAGGGTTGTAAACACCTACCTTCAGAAACCAAAGTATCCGTTAATTCCAGGCCTGCATTAAGTACCCATTTCTAAAGAAATAACATAATTTTACCAAGTAACTTCACGAGAAGTAGAGAAGCAATTTGTCACAAGTTGAAAACTTAACCACTTGGAGACCCTTAATTGCTGCCATGAGAGAGTTAAGCTTTGTACTTGATGGAAACCTACGAAACTTAGCACTAGAAACACTGGATGGTCTTCCACCAAGGGGACCCAGAAAGACACAACTGTGTGCTTGCAAAAGGGAGCACAGAAGTCAAGGAAGAAAACACAGCAGTCTACATCTTACAGTGACATATGTTCTTCTGCATGCAATTTGGGGTAGAAAGTTCTTTGAGGAAAAAAAGTCTATGGTCAAAGAGTTTGGGAAATACTGCAAATTAGCACATTGAGGGCTCCAAGAAGTTCTACTATAAAGAAACCTGCTTATTTGTATTTAATCAGGCACTTTCCAAAATTACTGGACCAAAACCCAATAGAACACACCAAAAGAAATACTGTTATGCAGTACTCTCCAATTACACCACATTAATGTAACTACAAGACACATTTAAAGCCCACCATAGAGCACTAACACCCAACTCAAAGCACTCTGTTGTTTGCAGTTCACTCAAAATAAAGATATCTTGTAATGGCTCTCTAATTGCTTCATAGTTCCTACTAGAAATAAAAAATTGTCTGTAAAGGTATGGAATAGCTAAATGATATAAAAGAAAATGAGCTGGTTTGCCTGTTTGATTGCGGACACCCCTAACACATCATCTGGCATATAAAAATATGTTTTGAATGACTAACTGAATAATCCATTTTTCCCCCTTGATTTTAGTCAAGCATAACACTTCTAATCTGGTCTTCCAGATTCTCCAAGAGACATTAGTGATCTGTTATTCTATGAAATCACACATTTAGGAGCACATTACAGAAGAATACAGCTTTTTGTACCAAATACATAGGGTTTTAAATCTGCTTGCATTTCTAAACTAGTTGTGTGATCTTGAGCAGTTACTTTTTGCAAAACAAGAATTAAAACTGTTTTTTTCCTATGAGATTACTGTGAAGAAAGTACCTGGCATAATCTTGGCAATAGAAAGATTCAAAAAATACCAATCCTACCTCTTACCCTCAACCTAGCTTACTTTTCCCAAATTTAAACAGAGGGAGAAAAAAAGAAATTCAATGGGTAAAACTCTTGATAAACTATTAAACGAGGTGAAATAAGTCAAAACAAATCTCACACTGAATATTATAAAATGAAGTTCTGAGTTATTTTAATACTATTTTCTGTCCATTTTCCTAGCAATCTTGAGTATCAAGCTTTTTATATTGATGTGTACATCTTCTTTTAATCTAATTCAATGAAACTTTAATTTCATGAAGTTACCCTATTCCTAACAAGGGCTTTATCACCCTCAAAATCAAAACAGATTATTTTACAATAATATTACCTCTTTCTTCCAAAATCCCTCAAACAAAGCAATTTCCCAATTGGAGTATGAAGTCAGACATATATACCTACTTTACATAAATAAGACTGTGACTTGCCTGGTGACCACAGATTTAACTTCTCCCCTTTGAAGAGTCCAGGTTAATATTCATCTTTTTTCTGGAATTTGAAGTAATTTATATATAATATTGAGAAGTTCACTTGCTGATTAAAAGACTTTTTAAGAAGGCTTAGATTTGCTTCCTCCGTGTCAATCAGGCATTAGTGAATGAGGAAAGTTAAGAATCATATATTAAAATGGAAATTCAGTAACAATGTGAAGTTACCTGAAATGCTGACAGAACATCAAGGGAGTCAAGAGAAATAGGCTCATTAAAAGCACTATTGATGTTCCAGTAAATTCATTGTTTTAAAATTTTGACATTTGTTTTAGAAACAGATTCAAATTCATTATACATAGAATTTTTTAATTAACTAGTGCTGCAAGAGAGTTAATGCCAGTAAGTAAGTAGCTATTCTGCATATACTTTTTGAAGGGTAGGGTATCAGAAGACCTAGGATTCAGGTCAAAATAATCACCTGTGCATGTATGGCTTTAAAGACACAGAAATGACATGTCCGATCTCCATCATACAAACTAATTTGTGTTTTGTAATCCTGCTAAGACAGTAAGAAGCATGGCAAACTCTACCATGTGTTATGTCTTTTATATTAATTACTGAGATTTTGTGAAAATAAGGTCAAATCACTTAAAAATGCAGGTCAACTTCCAGGCATGTCAAATACATCATCCTACACTAGAGGACAAAGTATGCAGCCCATCTTTCTTAGAGCCATTTGATCTCATTAAAGTGATGACAAATACTCACCTATAGGGAAATCTTCAGCATATTTTTTCACGAAATAATGCAACCCATTACTCTGAGAGGAACTCGATGACATCCTTCACTGCACTCATCATGTTAACTTTCCCTTTCTTGAAATTTGTCAACACACTGTACTGACACTGAATGAATTTCTTGTAACTCAAGGGAAGAGAACACCAGGAATATTTAAAGTGCGTGCGCATGCACACGCGCGCACGCGCGAACGAACACGAACACACACACACAACACACACACACACACACACACACACACCCCGGCTTGAGAAAACAATCCCTCCAAATGCAAGGGAGTTCTCAAATCCCTTTCGGGAGAAAGGGCCCCTGGAAAAGCAAGTTCAGCTCACTGAGCACATTTTTGCTGTAGCTATCTTTAGGATTTTGGGACTGTCACAGTTGGTTCTTCCCCTCACTACTAACACAAGAACAGTACTTAAACCTTTTCATTCAGAATTTCAAATGAAATAAATGATGATAGAGTTCTGGAAGACAGCAACCTCAGTGACTTAGCACCTAAAGGCTTTCTCAAGATCAAGAATTTCAAGGAATTGAGTATAGTGGTCCAATTCTAAAGAGCATCTGAAAGATCAGAAGACTGCAAGAGAACATTAATATCACAAAACCTATGACAAAGTTACCACTGTGGATGACAAAGCACTTCCAAATACTTAAAAATGACACTGTGAACATTAATATAAGATACCCAATTGAGATGAGCTCAAGAGCCTAGAAGAGAATGCCCACACTCCTGCAATCAGCAAATTATAGAACCCAGCAAAGCTTGCATCTCTGGCGAACTCAAAAGGTCCTCTACTAGCAGCAGCTCCAAAGCCATCTAAGGGGGAGCTGCCCTTTGCTGGAGTGTGCCTCTCCATAATACTGCACTTTCCACATGGGCTTTTGTGTTGCCCTGTTCCTATAAGCCCATTTTGTGGATGGAATAACTGACCACTTTCTGAACTCAGCAATACCTTTACGTGGAAGACACATGATTCCAGTTACAAAAGATGCTTGAAGTTCTACTGGATTCCTTGTCTCTTATAATAATTTACTGACCAGTTCCTACCCAAGGGAATCTGCCAATACTGCCTCAAAGTCTAATGTGCAAACAAGACCGATCACAGGATTCAATCAAACGGAATTACTAAATAAATTAACTAATGAAGTTAATTAAACAAATGAAGTCAAGACATATTTGGGCCAAGTGTTTGCATGTGTAAAGAGAAGTTATATGCAGAACCCCTGCCCCAAGCTCTCAGGATACTCTGGGTCTGCAGCAGAAGCTACACCAACTTGAGGGAGATGTGAAAAATTACATTCGCTGCTGTTGTCATTTTACCAATGGGATCTGAAGAAACAGGTCTGGGCTGAAGGCAGCGGGGCAGCAATCTAAAAGAAATGAGAGCTGCTAAGTTCTAGACACTCTACCATCTGCTAAACCAAAATCCCTACATACTAAAACAAGTCACCACGAGATGCTAAACCACTTATTAGAGCTGACTAGCCTGTGAATCAATACTAAGCACAGGAAGAACTGAAGAGTTCGGCATTCTCTCTACCTGTGTGGACAACTCCGCATGCTCTTCCAAGTTCTTGGGGTGTAGCCTCTAGGTTCCAGCTGCTGTTGAGATTCGCTGGCAAGATAAGCCAACTATAGAACAGGATGGATGATGGACGACCCAGTTCCGAGCAATCTACCTCTGTAGAGGACACTTGCCCAGAGGGTCCTTTTTCTTTAATTCTTTGTCTGCTGTTGTCAAAAACCAAGATAAAAGAGAGGACAACAGGAACCAGGGTTGTTTATACAGGTGCCACGTTCCAAAGGGCACTAACAGAAGCCACCCCTCTCCCAGCTCTCCCTCCCACCACCCCCCCACCCCAGGGCTGGACTCAGATCACAAACCTCAGAATCACACCATGGGGGGTTGGAGGGGGACAGGCTGATCCTGAACCAAAGCCAGGAGCAGTTCTGGGGGGAAACCCAAATAAACACTGTGAGAAGAGCCGTGTATGATGTGCCAGGCTTCCAAATCTGCAAGTATGCAGCAGATAGAGTGAAACATATTAAAGTAAAAGAACTTAATTTAGAAATGTAAAGTATGTAAAGTTCTAACCCAGATGCTTATTTAAGGCTTCCGATTTTGTTGTTTTTCCAAAGAGGAAAGCTTATTCCTTCACTAACCCTCCTTCACCTACACCCCCACTGCCTGACCCCAAGTTTTAGCAGTTTCTATCCAGAGTTTAAATGACCTTTGCCCTTCCTCCTACTTTATCCTCTAAAGGAATTCCATTCATCCTTTTGTTACCCATTGAAACCCATTGTGCCTTCATTCATTTTCCCTCTCACTTTTACTTATATTCCTTAAGAAGGAAATAGTTATCAGTGATAATAGGGGGAAGGAGAGGAGTGAAAAATAAGATTTTAATTTAATAATTTTAATAAAAATATAAATGTTAATACTATAAAACTATACTTCTTTTAGTAAGACAAACACAAAAGTTTCTAAAAGATATACATGTGTACACATACACAAAAATGTTTTGTTACTTTAAAAAAACTTGGAAAAGTGCTGTCAGTCAAATGTTTCTTTCCTAATGAATTAGTAAATAATTATTTTCACTCCTAACCTTTAAGTACCTACAACCTAAAAACCAGTAAAAAAAAAAAAAAAAAAAAAAAAAAAAAAAAAAAAAAAAAAAAAAAAAAAAAAAAAAAAAAAAACCCATGAATCATAGTAATTAAACTAAATTTTATCCTTACCCAGGGTAAAAATTAGGTAATTCTGAGTTTTGAGCAAAGAATCAAGGATTCAGGCTGAAGCTGTGTCAGGCTTGCCTTATCGTCTTCATTCAGTTCCAGAAAGCTGCCCAAGGTCAGTCCAAGTCATTTGTAATTCCAGGGACAAAGCCAAGAAGTAGGCTGAGACCCAACTATACATAAACCCCCAGGCATGAATAAAGATAGGAGAACTTTTCTCAAGACTCTAGTTCCTAAAGTTGAAGACTAACCAGGGATTGAAACAGAAAAGACAGAAATAAAGGAAAAGATAAAAAACAGATCTAACACAATTAGAGGAGGGCCATCTTGGTTATAGTCCACTGTTCTTTGGTTCTCAAACAAGGATCCACTTCAACCAGGAAGTTTCTGAAAAACACCAAGTTCACTTGAGGTGCTGTCACCCCAAACTCCCCTGCTGCACTCCCCTATCTTTCATCTACATCTTTTATCATCGTGAACTATAACTTCATACTTGTCCACCTTCCAAACTGGAATTTCAGCTGTGTGAGGACAAGGACCATACCTAGCACTTTGTGGTCCGCTCACGTATTAGCATGTGTTTTTGTCACCAGTATCAGGTGGCCGCTCACGTATTAATACGTGTTCATCTAGTCTCCAGTTTTTCACGCCATGGTGGATTTATTTGGAACTATTAGGAGCTATTTCTTTGATCGTACTCAGTCTAGAAACTTTACACATTGTTTTGGTGAAAGTGCAAGGTGTTTTATGAGAGATATTACAATTTTTTTAATATCCAGTAGTTAAGGAGTTGTGTGTGTTTTATTGAATGCTTATATCACCCATGCGGTGGCACAGAAAATGGCCGGCCCCAAGGGCTGGTAAATTTAAAGGGCACTGGCACACAAAGTGCTAGCTTCAAAGTGGGGGTATTCTCAATATCAAGGTTGGCCATGATAAGATCAGTAAATTATACTAGAACATCAATCATTTCAAATCCTGGTTCCACCATTAATTTATACTGTGACTTAAAGACACAAGTTTCCTTGAGTACACAACAGAGGTAATAAGACAGGCAATATTATAATGTACCAGAAAGTATAGCAGAACTCATGACACTCGTAAGTGTTAGATGTTCTCCTTTCTCAGTGCCTTTCATCGGTCTTCAAATGTCTCCATAATGATGGCTCCCTTCCCCCTTTCTTTCTTCCCCACATCTCACCTTCTCGCCTCCATCTTGTCTGAGACTTTCTACCATCTGATTCATTTCCCCTCTCCGACATTTCCATCCTGCTCCCCTTTCTATACTTGTCTTGCACATTATTTCCATCTTCTTAACACCAAGGATCATTTGCACTAGAAAATTGTAAAGTTTACCTTGCAATTCACACTGTGACAAACATTTTACGTGATTACTTGGTAGCCTATATTTGTAGCATGATGCAAAAATCGAAGCAAATGTTAATTCCATAAATTATAATGAAACATTAGACAGTCTTCAGTTCATTATTTCCAAAAGAGGCCTAAACCTAATGGGGTGTTTAAAATTAAAATGAAAACAAACATAAAAAACCTCCTGAAACACAATTACATTCACCTAAATAGTTTATGAAAAATTTTCTTCTCACAATAACATGCAAAATTATTTTTGTGATGCCTTAATGTTAAGCTCTCATAAATAAAACACTTTCATCAAAGCAGAACTGCTATTTTCACAGAACATAAATAAGAAAAAAATATAAAAGATACCCTTAAATTCAAAATTCCATAAAAAGTATCTATTAGTCCATTAGGAAGTAGGTTTTGGTGTTTTAAACCATTCTCTAAGGAAGGGACTATACGTAAGATCACTATTCACAGAGAAGTCAGAAGGAGTGGGTTATCACACAGCAATTGTCCACTGTGAATGAGGAAGGAGATCAAACCATTTGTAGCCAGCCATATTCTTTGATGTAAATAAAGGCCTGTGTACTTCAACAGCATCTTTCATAAAGGGGGAAGTGAACCTCCATCAACAATTAATGTCCAGCTAACAAATGTTTAAATGTACGGGTATGGTTGGCAGATGAAACATTCAGAAGTGTTGACTCCATGATATCATGGGAATTTGCAAAATGCTAATGAAACTGGCACTGCCAATGAAACTTTGCTGACCCCATCCAAAGTCACCAGTGGGCTAGCCACCACTGCCGACTCTAACACTCATAGGAGGGGTCTTTTCAGAAATTATTAAGTGATGGTCTGGTTTTTCTCCCCACCTCGGCAGCAAAACATGGGGTTATTTGCTATGAGGCCACTGATAATTTTTAACTATGGCACTTAGTATAAACATTTATAGATATTTTTTCTCCTCCTCTTCACCATCATCCAGGTATTAGCTGAGATTGTTCACCTGCCCTTAATAACCAGAAAAGTTAGATTCAGACCAGATTTCTGTCCTAATACCAAAGAATTTAAAAAGTTGCAAAATACAGTTTTAGGTGTTACTTCTCAAATATAGCTAATCTTTCCATCTTTCATATTACTAATTAGCCTTCATGGATAGTGTTGAACAGAAACAAGTATTTCTGTGATAGCTTGTCTAGTTTCTAAAATATCCTCTGAAATATTTAATCATTATCAATGAAAAAGTAAAGATTTCTAGTTTGAAGCGACAAAATGAGATAATAACTAAAGGAATCTTTTTTACTATTAAAGCAAATAACTATTATGTGTTTCATTTCCCTTTTTTCCTTTAAAACAGACTTCACTTTTTAGAGTAGTTCTAGATTCACAGGAAAAAACTGAGGACAAAGTATAAAGGGGTTTCTTCCCCCAACACATGCAAAGTCCCCCTAACTATCAACATCCCCCACTGGAAGGGTATATTTGTTATCACAGAGGAACCTACACTGACACCTCTTTATCACCCCAAAGTCCAAAGATGACATTAGAGTTCACTGTTGATGTTGTAAATTCCTCAGGTTCTGACAAATGCACATTGGCATGTATCCACCATTACATTATCACATAGAATAGAGCTTCGTTGCTCCAAATTCCTCAAACACTCCCCCATGGAGTGTTACATACACGGATATTTTAACTACCTGCATAGTTTGGCCTTTTCCAGAATGTCAAGTAGATGGAATCACACTGTATGTGATCTTTTCTGCTTGGCTTAGCTAATTATGCCTTTAAGACCCGCCACAAGAGCACAATGACTATGGTGGAGGACTATGGGTGTTGCTGTGGTGGGAGAGTTAGGGTGACTACAACTGAGGAGGGCAACCCTATCCTGTCAAAATACTAGCAAGGATGTAAACATTGGTGCCTCAAAAAAAAAATTTTTTTAAAGGACTCCCCTGTGTATTTTCATGGCTTGAGAGGCTCATTTCGTTTTAGTGAATAATATTCAATTGTCTGATGTACCGCAGTTTACCCATTCACCTACTGAACAACACCTTGGTTGCTTCCAAGTTCTGTCTATTATAAATAATGCTGCTATAAACATGCTGATGAAAATTTTTGACCCTTTTGGGTAAATAGCAAAGAGCACCATTTCTGGGTCATATGCTGAATATTAGTTTTGTAAACAACCGCCAAACTATCTTCCAAAGTGGTTGTACCATTTGCTTTCCAAAAAACAGCAATGAGTAGGAATTCCTGTTGCCCCACATCCTCAATAGCATTTGGTATGGTCAGTGTCCTACATTTTGGACATTCGAGCAAGTGTTCAGTGATATCCCATTTTAATCTGCATTTCTCTGATGACACATAACACGCAGCATTTTTACATATGCTTGTTTGTTATCTGTGTATCTTCTTTGGTGAGGCACCTGTTCAGGTCTTTTGCCCAGTTTTAATCAGGCTGTTTACCATTGTTACAGTTCAGTTTTAAGAATGTATATTTTGGGGGCCTCCCTGATAGTGCAGGGGTTAACTATCAAGCTATTGCCAGTCACTGCAGAATGAGTTTGATCTCGGCCAAGGGGTTAACCCACACGGCACAAGAGACCTCTCCTGTCTCACCCCGCTACTTCCCTCTCAGCAGTGTATTTCAGTAGATCTGCCTGTTATGCTCCCCAGTCTGTCTCTGGTACTCTGGTAAATTCTCTCTCTCTCTCCCCCGCCCCCAACACACACGCACGCATGCACACACCACTGGCTTATACCCCAGTTCTTGTATGCATAAATAAATCTTCTTTTTTTAAAAAAAGGATGTATATTTTGGATAAATGTACTTTACTCATTATCTTCTGCAAATATTTTCACCTATTCTTTCCCCCATTCTATGGCTTGTCCTCCAATTTGCTTGATAGTGCCTTTTGCCAAGCAGAAATTTTTTAATTTTAAACAATTCCAACTTACCAATTTTTCCTTCATGGATCACACCATTTTTTTATTTACAAGTCATTCTCATACCCAAGGTTCACCTAGAATTTTTCCTGTGTTAGGAATTTTATAGTTTTGCATTTTACATTAAGGCTATGATCCATTTAAAGTTAATTTTTTGGATGGCTGTATAGTCTGTGCCAAGCTCATTTTATTTCATGTTAATGTCCAGTTTTCCCAGCATCATTAGTTTAAAAAAGCTCAATTACCCTCGACATAGGAAGGGAAGGCTGCAGAGCAGGGACTGAAAGGGAGTATCACCAACCGTGACCTAAAATGCAAATACAGCCAAAGTCACTTACTGTTAATTAAGAATTAGAGCAGTGTTAACTGCCTAATGATGGTTGGTTGAAGCTAACAGTGAAGTGCATTTGTACTATGCAAGGTAGGACGTGTAGTGCTTAACAATATATGAATTAACTAACAAATGCAAGGAAGCACCTAAGAAGAAAAAAATGTTAAGTAAAGGTAATCTAGAAGCAAAATTTTGCTTCAGGTAGTTAGGAGTTAAACATTCTCCTGAGGTACCTTAAAAAAACAGTAATAGATAGAATTTAGAAGTCATTTTTTGACAGATCCACCCTCCAAAATAGGCCCTAAACAAAGCAGCATCATTTCTCCACCTAAATACAATTTACCACAAAGCCTTCAGACTCCAACTCCTTAGTAACCCTTCCTTATGTAACAGAAAATTCACAGGAAATATAGTTATGTGATTTCTCATCTCAAAAAAAAAATGAGAAGAAGGATCTGACAGATGCAAGCATGACGTAAAAGAGGTGATGACTGATGGTCTGACCGGCAGAAGACAGAAAAAGACCGACTCTGGATGGGCTGAGACATGCCCAACAATGGGTGCAGGGAATAACAACCTGAATCCTGGTGAAGGGTTCATCTATGCTGGGTAGTCTCTGTTCAGTCAATGCAGGGAGCGCTTGAGGTATGTAAGGAAAGACTTAATAAAAAATTACAAGAAGAAAAGGGGTTCTGGTATTTGACATAATAAACTCCAGTTAGACAAATATTCGTCCATGAGTACACACCTTATTTCCTAACCAGTGTCAAAGGCACTACTGCTTTATTTTCAAGTTTTTCTTCCTAAAAGAAACTATTTCAATGCTATCAAAGATTGCCTCCTTAAAAAAAAATCAGAATGAATGTACTCTCATCTGAAATCCCTTACCAAATATTTGAGGGGTGGGTATAAGGGGCAGCTTGTGTTTGCTCTGCTTTGTCTACTGTGTTCTCATTCCTTTAGGCCTATTTGCAGGCAGAGGGCCAGTAGACAGCTGCTCTGACTACTCAAAGAGCCCAAACTCAAGAACTGTGTCCATTCGCCCCTGCAGCTGAAACGGTCTATGAATTCTGACGGTCAGACTATTTCTTCATTTGTATCCCTTTACTATTTTTCCTATCCATCATCACAATCACTGACTTACTTGTTAATGTGTGAAATCATCTTATTCACTTAAATGTCACAGCTTTTATTCCCAGATTTTAATTTTGTCTCAGCTGACTAAGATGATACTTGAATAGACATTTTTTTTTTATTAACAACCAACATCCATGTAATCAATTCAAATCAGTCTGTGGCAACCTAAGAGGAAAAAAGAAGAGAAAGGAGGAACTTTTGGTTTACGCTGCAAAGAAATATTAAAATCATTCCAGATCACAATGACGTGTCTGACTGCCCACCCCACTTTTCTGCCTCTCTGTAACTAAAAGTAACTAGTGCAGGAAATAGTTCAATATATAATTTTGACTATTTTCATAATGAAATTGAGATTGACATCATTTTCTTTCTATTCTATGAACTTCTTGTAAATATAATTGGAAGAAAAATGTCAAGTGGTATCCATTGTTAGCTAACTCCTCATAGGAAGACTGATGAGGAATAAATTTCATTTTAAATACATGTCATTTCACAAGTTCTATGATTAAATATTTACACTAGCTTTCCACAGTCAGAACTGAATGAACCAAATGAATTCCTGTTTGATCCTCTCTCCTCCACAGGGTAAATGTTCCTTCTTGAGCACTGTGAGTGTGTATTTTAGCTAAGGTGGATAGAGTAAGGGGGCAGGTGTCTGGGTGAGGAACATGTCTTTTTTCCATGGCTTTGCCTGCAGCGATTTTAACAATTCAGCCTGCTCACCTTCCAGCAGTCTGGGCACTTGGACACCTGGCTCCAGGGGAATTAGCCTGCAGCGCACCACACTGGGCTCCTCCATTAAACAAGTGACCCGCAAAGCTTCAGAGTCCACAATCACGCAACAGAAAGCTTCAGCATACTAATAACCTCTTATTATTCATAGGAAGGCACAAAGGAACTTAAAATTACATGAAAATGCAATCTGCGGTAAGAATCTACAAATCCATCCATTTCATGAGTCTAGTATTTATAATTTTCAAGAACAAAGATGCTGCATAGGTTTTGATTCTTACCAAGTAATGAGACTGAAGGTCAGTCACAAGTAAAATTTGCCTTAAAGGCAAAAGTTTAGAAGGACAAGTCTGGTTTAGTTAAAAGTACATGGTCTTTTAACATCATGTGCTAGAACAGTTTAAACACAACTTTAATACCGAAAGGTCTCACGTGGTTCATCAGAAACAAGAGGCCTCCCCGTGCATTCTCTAGTGATTTCCTTTCGCTGACACGACATCATTCTGTCTCTCCAGGGAGCAATAGTAATCCTCAATGGCTAAGAGGAGAGGCTGGGCACAAAACCTCGGGTAAGTCAAGTGTTGATCTGATTCTTTCTGTCATTTTTCTTTCAAGTGGAAGACACCGAACACTCTGCTTCTGACAATGTTTATAAACAGAAGTCTGAGAAGCCTCTGAACGTAACAACAAAAAAACAGGTCTTTTCCACAAACTGGTTGTCAACCAGCTGAGTCCTCATCCTAAAGACAAGGATTTGGAAGCACTTCTAAGACCTAGTTTCCACAAAAATAAAACTCAAAAAGTGTCCTGATTGCTGGGTTTGCTCTCCATCAAAGAAAAAAAATGGAGAACTCCCTGGCGGTGCAGAGGTTAAAGTCTCAGCACTATCAATCTATTACCAGTCACTAAGGCTGAGTTCAATTTCGGCCAGGGAGATGACCGACATGGCCCAGCAGACCTCTCCTGTCTCGCCCGCTGCTCCCCTCAGCAGTGTATTTCAGAAGATCCGCCTGCTCTGCTCCCCATTCTGTCTATGGTGAGTCCTCTCACCCCCTGCACCTCTGGCCTACACCCCAGTTCTTGTACGCATAAATAAAATAAAAACAAATCTTTAAAAGAAAAAAAGTACCACCTCAGATTTATCATAACCAGTTGTACTACCACTTCGCTCTAAGAAAACAGAGGTTCAGTCATTGAAAAAGACTAAAACATGAAAAAAAGAAGGTTCAGTCAAACATAGTCATTACGCGAAAACCTTCTCTGCGACAGCATTTCATTTTAACATATAAATACTATACTTTATGTAACATACCTTATAATCTACAACTAAAGGCAACATCTTTTATGTTTTATAATAAAGGAGCGCAGCTGTGAAATCCAAGCTGACATAACACTTCATCTTTCACCCCCTAAGATTTGCCATGAATTGAAAAATTCATCATTCATGTAATATCTGCATCCCACAATTTTCTCAGCCTATTAGAGGGATCCTAGATCTTTATATAGCACACAGAGAGAAATGCTAAAGCATAACCTTAACCCAATGGTGAAACAGATTACAATAATAATAAACTATAATTCACCCTTCTAAAAGAAAGCCTTCCTTTCCTCACCCACCCAAAAAATGCTCTACTACTGCTCTTTTCTTATATTACCAAATATAAATGTGTACTATGTGATAAAAATACATATTCAATCCATTCGGTTGTTTTTTTTTTTTTAAGGTTGACTTGTTTTCCTCTCGAGGCTTAACAACCAACAACATAAAATCAGCGACATGGCATTTATTACATGCTTTTAAAACATAAATATTTGCTTGCTCTTAATATTTTGGTACCTTCCTAACAGGGATTTAAGATAATGGAATTTAACAGCAAAATTAACAAGATTACTAAACAAATGCCATAGCAAAATATTAACAAAGACTACTTCAATAAAAGCAGAATTGTAATCTGAGGACAAATTTCAGTCAGTTTATTGCTTCCCTTGTTAATCTTTCACCTTCTAAAATGCATTTTACAACTAAAAGTGAGAAAGAACCTAACATTAACAACTCTCTACTTTGTGACACTTTAACTTTTATGGAACATGTTTATTCCCCACATTCCATCCTGCTTTCTACCATGTCCTCTTAACATGAGAAAACTCAGTCTAAAATGGAAAGTTTTGAGCTGCCCGACTCTGAAGCCCAATCGGCTGCTGGCCGAGTCTTGTGGACAGCACCCGAACTTGAGTGGGTTTCCAAAGGGTTCAGAGCCACAGCCCCAGGGGCTTGCCCAGCTGTGGCTCTTCCCAAAGGGGAAACACAGACACTAATGAGGACAACTGTCTTCCCAAGTG
The DNA here is from genome assembly GCA_004024925.1 of Scalopus aquaticus. Lineage (NCBI taxonomy): Eukaryota > Metazoa > Chordata > Mammalia > Eulipotyphla > Talpidae > Scalopus > Scalopus aquaticus. Next base: position 40,355 of record PVIJ01003406.1, read on the forward strand.
GCAGCAGCTCACAGACACCAGACTGCTCTCGGGCTTTTCTCCAGGGCCTTCTAGGCATGAAAGCTCAGGGGAAGGAAAAAAGACTCTGACTAGTTCCTTTCTCCCAGGAAGACACAAAAAGAGACACCGACTCCACGGACAGGCCATGGGCAGGGTGAGAGCACCAGGTGCTGTGTGCAGCACACAGTGAGGGGGGAGGACGTCAACACTGAGCAGGGACCAGAGGGGAGAGGGAAACGTCAGCAAAACCACACCTCCCCGCGCCAAGTAGCGCACAGTAGGACACGTGAGTTCTAGGCGAGTACTGAGATGACAAGGAGACACTGGGGGAGACGGGACAGCTGAAATGAACAGGCTCTAAAAACACTGGAGGCACAAATAAAGGAGCAGCTACACAGGAGAGGAAGAGGGGACACCAGTGCACGAGGCAGGCAAGCATTAGATCCACTCAAACCCAAACTTGTTCTACTCAACTCGGTAAAAGCCTTTCATGCCTTAAATCACTTGACAAATGTTTCCCGGACACAGTCAATTCAGCCACGGGTCCTGTTCTAGGTGTTGGGGATAGACTGAACAAACACGGTCACTCTCTCATGGAGTGTATTTTCAGGTGCAGGAGATGGACAAACAGATCCACAAGTAAACACAAGTTAGTGTCGAGTTGTAGGAAGAACGAAGAAGAAAAATAAAACCGGTAAGGGCGCACTGATTTAGAGGGGTCTCTGCAAGGGTGACTTATGAAGCGGATATGAGCAGAGACTTGAATCAAGTGACAACAGACGTGACTCAAAACGGGGGAAGATATACAAAGGGTCCTGAGACAGGAGAGTCTAGCATGTTCTAAGAATAACTATAGGGCCAATAAGGCTGGAGGTAACTAAGTAAAGCAGAGCTGGTAAGAGATGCTTCTGGAAAGGTAAGCGGAGGTGAGAATGAGTGCTTCTCAGTAACAGCACTATTGCAATGTGGGGCTGGATAATGTGACCTCTTCCAATCTACCATCATGGTCTCTCAGGTACCAAATGCCAACAGTCCATCCTTGTAACAATCCAAGAAGCCGCCCTATACATTTCCAAGCACTCCAATAGGTGACAGGCAGGAAGAGGCCCTTACCTCCCAACTGAGAACCATTAGCTAGATCCTGTATGGCCTGTTGCTATAAAAAATTGTTATGATTTTGTGTGCTGAGTGTTGGGGAGAAGCCACTAGAGAGCTGTAAACAGAGGAAATGGCTTATAGTCTATTTCTACAGAGCTACAATCTGAATTTTAACCTTAAAAGATGTCTGTCTACTGCACGAAAAGTTAACTGACTGTAGGAGGTAAAAATAGCTCCAGAGTTGAGGTGGGGTTGTGTGTGTGTGTGTGTGTGTGCGCGCGTGTGTTTGTCTGTCTGTCTTAAGGGTGAGAATTAATTTGGGGACTTCAAGCTGGAGTCACCTGAAAGTGTGGAGTGACCAGTGAGATAAGGAGAAAGCTGCGTAGAGCCATACACTTCCTAAGAGTCGCTTTTAGGAGAAACAATACTCTGACTAATGCCATTATTCTACTTAACAGCGTGGTCTCTGAACAACCAAATGTGACTCACAGTTCATCTCTTTTGTTTAGGGTACTTAATGTGAATAAAAGGGGTGGGTGGTTAAGTATCTTTGGTAAGTGAATGAAGAAGACAATGCAAAACATGCAGTATATGAAAGAATATATTTTGTTCCTGAAATTAATTTAAAATCCTACTTGATTTAGCTTTTGCAATCACTTGACATTTACAATTCAGTTTCAAATTCATAAATCCAAATGATTCTGCTTTTCACCATAGTTGTAATGTTTAAATATCAATTTTTTCCTGGTCACCAAAACATCACCATTCCATAGCAATGAAAATGATTTAGGATGCTATGATGAGGAAAATTTTGATGGGACTTGATTTTTAAAAAAGGAGTAGGGGAACAGAATACATAGATGAAATAGGTAATTCATAAGACAGTCAATCACAACTCATACTAATCTCATTTAACCACTCCATCCCCCCACCAAAAAAAGGACAAACCATCAGCAAATGTCTTTAGGTCAGGGACTTTTTAAATAATTGGTTATGATGCACCATCAGTTTTATAGGAAATTGCTCTAGATAATAAAAACACATCTTTGTAAGCATATTTTATGCAATGCGCCAAAACTGTCAGTGAAGCTAAGCCTTAAAATAGCTGATTGAGTGATGAATTAAATGAGATAAAATAGCATTAGTGGCCCCTATTCCTAAACCTAAGTAGCATTACCTTCAATTATCAAACTGGTTTTAAAAGCAAATTAAAAAGAACCAAGAACTGAATTAACCTCAATTACAAAATAACAAAAAGAACACAAAAACATTCACTGGACTATAACATCTATCAATAACTATGAATTTGTTTAGCACTAAAAAGACCTGAAATATCAAATGAGAACCAAAGAGTTAGTCTCCATTTCACACATTAAAAAAAGAAAAATGTTCCTCTTGAAGAAACGGTATCTGGCACCATATATTTCATCTTTCACTGATAGGTACACAGCAAAATGATTCATGAGGACCATCCATGGCTACAAAAATATGTGGTTTCTTAACAGGTGTCAGGTGTCAAGTTGGAATTTATGCTTTACAACTTGTAATGGAGCCCACAGCAACATAATATTTCTTCTCAACCTGAATTAACATTTATATTCTGAAACAACATTTGGCAGGGTTCGCTGGGATCTTTGGTGTTGCGTAACATGTATGCACTATTTCTTTTACTACCCTACAATAGTGATCTGTTACTACTCTGTGTGTGCCTTTCTCCACCAGAGGACTGGAAACCACCTGAGAGCAGAGACTACAGATCCCTGGGCAGAAGAACAGCGCCCATTCAGACAAGCCCAATCACTTCATGTTAAGTGGCTGGGTTTTTTTTTTTTTTTTTTAGGTAACACTGGTTTAAAATACTGCATTCGATTCAGGGGTATACGGCCACACCTCTGCAGATACATGTTACCACAGCACACCCACCATCAACAAACCCACAATCTACCATAAATCACTGGGCCCCCTCCCCAACTTATACCCTACATCAGCTATCTCTGGTAGCTTCAATTTTACAGTCAGTCTTCTAGGATTTGTTTTAAACCTGGTCACTTTTAAGAGGAATGTCAATGGAATAGCTGAAATGAAATTTCCCACAAGGAAACAGACCATTCCTGAATATCTGAGCAGAATCTAGTATGTCACAAAATGTTTCCACACAGGAAACTCATAAAGAGGACTTAAAAAAAAATAATGCCACAGAATCAATGAAAGGCACTCCATAAATCATGAAGCCGTGAAGTGATTCTGGATCCCAAGTGCCTGATCGGAATTTTACTAAGGGTTTTATTTCCTATAAAAAGAACAGAATGCATTTTGAATTCTTATCTTCCTCCAACAAGTTCCTTCACTTCCACTTCTTAAACTGTTTTCAGGAGCAATAAGTAAAGCATCACTGAATACATATGCTAAATGCATACCTTCTACAGGAACAAAAACCCACCCTAGAGAAGACTGGCTATAAGGTCAGGTGGTCTTCAAAAACTGGTAGTCTGTACTGCAGCCTAACCAAAGAGATTTCAGTGAGCATGTACATTATTCCCTATTGCTGCTGTAACAAATTACCACAAGTCTTGTGGCTAAAAATCACACAAGTTAATATTTCATAGTCCTAGAAGTCAGAGGCCCAAAATGGGTCTCACTGCACTACAATCAAGTGTCAGCAGGACTATGTTCTTTCGGAAGGCTCTAGGGAAGAACCATTTTATTGTTTTTACCAGCTTGTAGAAGATGCCCGCACTCTCTTGTGGGTCCCTTGTCCATCAAAGCCAGCAACATGGGGTTAGTCCTTCTCATGTGGCTTCATCCTGACCTTCTCTTCTGCTTCCCTCTTTTACATAAGAAGGCCCTTACGATTACAGAGGACCCACCTAGATAATCTAGGATCTCAAGGTCAGCTAATTAGCAATCTTAATTCTCTCGAAATCTCAATTCCCCTTTACTATGAAAAATTTATTCACAGGGTGTGGACCCCTTTGGAGGAGGGGGAAGCTATTCTGTCTGCTACAATTTGTAGTCATCTTAGTATACATGTACCATTTTATTTTTTCATGCAGACACACAGATATATCTAAATTCACACATGAAAAATTCTTTGGATTCTCCTACTGCAATTTATGAATTCTAGACTAGCTTTGATGAATAATTCCACAAATGTCTCCTATAACTCTGTAGTGCTAAGATTACATAAAACAAAAACAAAAGAAAAATCTGTTCTTGAAAAAAATTCCAGATGGTTCCATGAATGCAACCAGAAAATGTCTTTGGTTTTAAAACACAATAACAATGGCACAAAAGCCACACCAGAGGAGCTATTTTACAATCAGAAATAGTTTGATATCTACTATAACCACATTTCAGGGCTTATTCTAGAAAAGGTCCTGAGAACCTTGTCCTTAGTTACAATTCATTCTGTTGCTGGCAGACTGACCTACAGCTACACTTTTATTAAGTTCATTTTACTTTATCTCAAGAGTGAGGTTTTCCAGAAACTCGAGGCCCCCAGTTCAGTCAACCCAAGATAGCTGAACTCTGTCTCAACTGTCACTGCCTTCCAATAAAAATAAATCATGGCATTTCAATTCCAACTTCAGTTGTGGGAAATGGACTTAGCGTTCCAATTCATTGTTTATTAAGTGAAGAGACTCACACAAAATTATTAAAATACTTGAATTTTTTTTTTTTTATACATACAAGCTGGGGTACAAGCCAGAGCTGTGGGGCGGCGAGAGGGTTCACCAGAGACAGAGCGGGTAGCAGAACAGGCAGATCAGAAATACACTGCTGAGGGGAGCAGCGGGCGAGGCAGGAGAGGTCTGCCGCACCATGTGGGATTCTCCCCGGCCGGGTGTCGAACTTGCGTCACCGCTGCCGACAGCTTCACAGCACAGCACTTAACTGCTGCGCCACTGGGGAGGCCCTAAAATACTTGAATTTAATCAACATAATTCTCTAGTATTTCTGATGGTCATTTTCTTTAACTAATGATCAGAGAAACAATTTCTGAATCCTTAAAAAGCAATTTAAATAGTAGTAATTTACTCTAAATACCTATTTTAGTCCCCCAAATTGACTGTGTTCCTTTCAATCCTTGGAAATGTAAATTGGTATATTCCTCCCCCCAAACAAGACACCCTGTTCTGTGGTCACCTACCTTTGAAACAGTGTGTATACCATGCCCTCTTCTAGAGGGTCACTATGCACATTAACAATTTAAAACTCCTAACAAGCCCCCCCCACCCCCGCACCCAAAGCACTAAAACCTCTAACTGTTCAACTTCACTTTTCAGAAAGTTTTCCTAGCACCCCTATAAACATCCGGGGCTGATGGAGGACAGTAGAAGAGAACATTAATGTAGAAGATATCTCCACAGAGTATTCTCTCCCCAGAATGTTCCAGAACCAAGTTTAGCCCATGAAAGTCTGCAGGCTATATTTACAAATATCAAATGTAGAATCAAAGTTCAACTCTAAGTATGAGTAAGATTCACTTGAAACAACACAAATATAAAAATGTACTGTAGCATTTAATTGTGTTTATATGGGTAGGTCACTTAAAAGAAATAATGTTTAACTCAATATGACTTTAAATGAGCCAATTCTAAACAAACCAGGCCACATTTATAAATAATCAAAATGCCTCTCACTCAAAACATTGATGCTCACATAGAATCTGGAGTTTTCCATCCACTAAATAAAAGCAACAATCAGATTCAAAAAAGCCACTTCAAAGGCTTACTTTTTCCTACACTAAGTTAATAAAAAATTAATATTCAATTAAAATAAACTGAGGTGAGTTTTGAAGGCAGTTCTTTTAAATGGCTTTCACCCTGTTCAATAAAATTCTCCAAATATTTTTTCTACCTACATTTATCTTTTTTTTTTAAGATTTATTTATTTATGCATATAAGTGTTCGGGTGTAGGCCAGAGGTGTGAGGTGGTGAGAGGATTCACCAGAGACAGAGTGGGGAGCAGAACAGGCAGATTGACTGAAAGACACTGCTGAGGGGAGCAGCGGGCGAGGCAGGAGAGGTCTGCTGCGCCATGTGTGAAGCTCCCTGGCCGGGGATTGAACTCATGCTACAGTGGCTTCAGATAGCTTCATAGTGCTGAGACTAAACCAGCTGTGCCTCCAGGGAGGCCCCTCTACCTACACTTAAGTCTCAATTTTAAAACTTAAAATAATCAATTAGTCATATTTTTTTAAAGATTTTTTTTTAAGATTTATTTATTTATGCACACAAGCTGGGGTACAGGCCAGAGGCATGGGGCGGTGAGAGGGTTCACCAGAGACAGAGCAGGGAGCAGAACAGGTAGATCAATGGAAACACACTGCTGAGGGGAGCAGTGGGCGAGGCAGGAGAGGTCTGCCGCGCCATGTGGGAATCTCCCCAGCCAGGCATCGAACTTGTGACACTGCTGCCGACAGCTCCACAGTGCAACCACTCCAACCGCTGCGCCACCAGGGAGGCCCCCAATTAGTCATATATTGTTGGCTCCCTTTTGTAAAAAAATTCTGTGAGATCTACACATTAGGTGTAAAGTCATTAAGTAAAAGCAACATACAAGGTGGATCAGATTGAAAAATGATGTTTTGGTCAATGAGGGTCCTGCTGCTGTGAGGTAGGAAACTACAGAGGAAAGACCACCAACTCTGGGCCCAGGGTGGGCTCTCAGCCCTGCCCACAGCAGCTGTGTCCCTGGGGTGACTTAGCTTCTCAGGGCCCACGTCTCCTTATTTATAAATGGGAGAGGGTAAAAACAGCCACCTTGTGGGTTGTTGTGAGAATTCACAGAGTTAAGACATGCCAAACACTATCTGGTAGTGCCTGTTGACCCAATTTTTCATAAACAAAAAGGAAAATGAATTTCTCACACACTCATGATTTTAAATTGTTATTATTTTTTGCCCAAGGCTGGTGACAGGACTTACTCTTCCACCAACCACCCATTTCCATTCCCGTCAGAGTCTTGACAATCAAAGCCTTTTTCTACTTCTGCCTGAAACATCTCTCTTTAAGTATCGAATCATTCACCTATATTAGTCTGATACTTGCTATGTGCCTTGTACTATCTGACATTAGAAATGTAAAGATATATAAGTATCAGATCTTGTCTTTAAAAACCTATTTAAAAACCTAGACAGAAAACAAAAATCTTTTTCAATGGTTTAAAAAGTTCTAGCACTGAAATATATCCAAAATATATGCAGGATACTGGATTGAAAAGAAGGACGGCCTTGGGTCTCCCTGGTGGTGCAACGATGTAAGTCTCAGCCTATGAAGCTATCTGCAGCATGAGTTCAATCCCGTCAGGGAGCTTCCCACATGGAGCGGCAGACCTCTCCTGCGTCTCCCGCTGCTCCCCTCAGCAGTGTACTTCGGTCGATCTGCCTGTTTTGCTCCCTGCTCTGTCTCTGGTGAATCCTCTCACCACTCTACACCTGGCCTGCACCCCAGTTCTTGTATGCATAAATAAATAAGTCTTTAAAAAAATTATGTAAAAACTTGCTCAAGGTCAATAAGAACGATGAAATAATGGGTGAAATGATCCCTTGAATCCAGGTCTTCTTATTCCATTGGCCCTCTCTAATCAACCTCTTGAATTTAAAAGGAAACCTGGTCATATCCTATCCCCAAGCAGTAGTCAACTAGTCAGATTCTGGCTGGAAGAGCATGGTACATACATGAAAGACAAAATAAAGTAGATTGGGTAAACACTGAAACTGTGCTTAGTCCTGGTTGGCTACTACTAGCTATTTTTTACCCTTTTTTGTTGGATAATGTGCTCAAACCCCCAAACATTCATCCCCATCAAGCAAGTAGAACTTGAGTTTAATCCCTAAACTCTGATAGAATCTACAAATCTGTTGACCAATAGTGGAAACTGTCTGGTTGTAAATATTGAGCTTTAGTAGTAACAGTTTATAATAAAACTCTGGTGTGCTCAAGTTGGTACCATGGGATGCTTGCAGTTGGTAAATGGGATGCTCTGACTCATTTAATATTGTTATTATAAATTAATATAAAATCTATATGTAATAGATGCACTGCCAGCTTTCAAAGAATTAGAACAAAATACAATTTAAATCATATTGAATATGATTAATTGTCTTCATTTTAACTAACATTTTCTAAAGCTTACTACAGGTCAGTTCTCTTCTAAGTTTTTTATATCTATTAACTCATTGCATTACGCTTTACCTCAATCACTTGTTGGTAAACAAGACCTGTGATTGTAGGTCATGAAAAATGAATCTGACTGTTTGGGTTTTTTAGGGGATGCTGCGCTCCAGGAAAAAAATTGTTTTGACTTCTGGAAAAATGGAAGTTATATTACACCACAATAATTCATTGACTGGTTTTCTTCATAGCCTCCAGATAATGAGTAATTTAATCAGCAAATCATCTCCCTCTACTCTTTATTTCACAGAACCATTACTCTTTCGTACTTGTCAGCTCTGCCCTTACAAGCCGACATTTCATTAAGGGACATAATTGAAAATCTAGCTTTCAGGTAAGTCTGAGGGTCTTCCTTCCTTCTTGATTTTCTCTATTTTTACCTCTGCCCCAGAGCAGCTATAAAACACTTTCTGTCCTTGTTAGTTACCATCTGCTTCCCCATCCTGAACTCTGAGATATTCTCTGGTGATCTCTACGTAGATCACCAGATTCTCTAGAATGATTTGTAGATCATGTGATTCTCTACATAGCCTGAAGTGGAACAGATTCCTGGTGTGTTGCTAAAACTGTCCATTTAGTTCACTTGACCACTCCTGAGAAGCAGTGTCTCTCCTTCAGAGTACTCTAGAACAGAGGTCCCGCACCAGATGCGGCTGCTTCAGCCAGCAGGAACATTTGGCAATACCAAATTTTTATTCTCCCTATCGGTCAGGCAGAAGGTATTGGCAGTGAGTGGGTAGCTTTCAGGGCTGCTGCCAAGTATCCTGCAATGCACAAAAACAGATCCCCACAGAAAAAAGAAGTGTCTAGTCCAAAATGTCAATGGTTCAAGGTTGAGAATCCCTGATCTAGAATACGATCTCAGGCCAAGGGCCACAACCTTCCAGGTCTTACAAGAAGCAAAGGAACATGGAACTCTTCAAATATACTGCCACCACAGTTAGAGAGCACGCACTCTGGTGACGAACATCACTGCATCTAAACAGAGATAGCCTCACAGCTGCTTTCATGGGTGAGAATTAATTAACATGCTTCTGACACTAGACTTCTCACTTAGTGGACTCTGCTACACCCCACAACACAGCTTTGCTAGAGTAAGGTGTCTGACAGTGTTTGGAAAGAGCCCGCTATTATTTCCAATAGGTCACTGAAAATGTATTACCTGCACACTAAGGATTCTTTCAATTTAAAATGGCCCATGGTAAACTGATTTCTATTTCTAGGTCAGGGTTTCTTGGCTGTGGCACTACTGACATTCTGGCCTGAAAGTGCTTTGTTGGGGAGAGTGGCTGTCCTGCCTATAGTAGGACTCGGCAGCTCTCTGGCCACCACTCACTAGCTGCCAGCAGCACTATCTCCCCATGTCCAGTTTGACAAATGTGTCCAGACATTGCTAGATATCCCCAGACACTGCCAAGAGTCCCCTGGGGGCAAAAGCACTCCCGTGCCCCCACTGAAAACCACTATTCTAGAGCTTAAAAAATACTTCCCAAAACACAAAACATCTAATTTAAGTTTTCCACAACAAAAACCTCTAGGATTTCCACATCTGGATTTTCAAACATTAGGCTTGCTGGGTACAGATATTTTTAATAATTAAATCAACAAGCTGTTTTATGCTGATTTTCTTAAAACAGGATTCTACCTATAATCCTATTGTAGAAAATAAGACTCTATACAACACATCTCAAATTCTTAACAACCACAAATAGAAATGGATAAATATTAACCAGAAGCCAAGCACCATGAATCTGCTTTACATAATAAATAACACAGTGGTATCTTTATATCAAATGGGTCATGAAATTCCTAACAGTGGTTAACATCTATTCAATATTTACTATGAATTCCATACTTACTATTCCAATAGCAATGCACACCCACATACATAGACAATTTTTAAAATCCATTTCAATGATGTGACACAATACCATAGGTGATATTTTACTCCTATTTCAATGTAAGGTAATGGAAGCAGAGATGTTCAGTAACTTGCCCAAGGTCACACAGATTGTCTGTGATAGAACTGGCAATTCAGTCCAACAGTCTAACTCCAGAATCCATGTTCTTACCGATCACGTAGCATTGTTCCTCATATTAAGAGCATGCCATATCATACAATAACAAACATTTATCACAGGGGGATTTGACTTAAATTCTTTCAATGACATGTGTTCTGCCTCCTCAGTGACAACACTGTTCTGGACCACACATGGCTCGGGGTACCTGCCGTGCTTTCCCTCTAGGTATAGTCACTGTATGACAAGGCACAACCCCTGTAGCCTGACCACATGGAGTGCAGACCTGGCCCCATCATTAGAGAGGTTCACAAACCTTCCAGTTCTTTTCTCCTCTGGGCACACAGCAGGCTTCACTGCTCTATTTCCTGTAAATGGAGTCATGGCTGAGTGACTTGGTTTGGACAATGGAATATGAGCCAAAGTAAAACATGTCACTTCCAGGAGGAAGCTTTAAAATTCAGAGCTCACCTAGCCAGCTCCCTTCCCGGGAGTGTGTGAAGATGGAATCAAATAACTACAATGAGGAGAGGCCCCGAGACGGCACATTCACCACGCATCCCGAGTCAGAAATAAGTCTTTGTTGTCTTCAGTCTCTCAAATTTGAGAACCGCTTGTTATTATACCATGTAAATATAATACCATACTTATTATCTAAATGATATTTATGTGACCTTAATCTTTCTGCATCTATTTTCTCACCTGTAAAATGGAAATAATAATAGTGACTACCTCATCGTGTTGCTGTGAGAATTAAATAAGTTAATACACATAGAGTACCCAGAACATTGCCTGGCACACAGTAAAAGCCTACTACTGACCCTAGATACACTCACACACGCTAACTCCTATTATCACGATGGTCACAGTCTTTACAGATTGAGGAGCAGACAGGAAAACACATATATTGTTTCTTATTCTACTGATAAAATGCTAAATAGGCACACTCCAAAGCTCACAAATAATTGAGGGACAGTGATAAAAGCTGAGTAACAAAACCCAGGCTATCCTCTGCTATAAAATGATGGGGGGAGGGGGGAGAGAGAAAACAGCAGAGAGATGATTGTATTTAACCAGCCCAACTTTTGCTTCAGTCTCATCCTCCGCCAGGAATACACATATAAACAAACAAATACACACACTCTCTCTTCTCAATGAACAGATTTCATTTGCCAGCCAACTAGAGAGATTCATCAGAAGCAGCCAAAAATGTGGTGCCAACTGGCTGCGTGACATACACAGTAATGTCTCCTAATGAACCAGCACCTGATGTCTGGGAGCTGAGAAGAGAATAAGCAGAGAGAAAAGGAGTGACTTACGTGGCAAACCAACCTGGAATGTTCCTAAACACAGTGAAGGTGATTTGGTTACGAAGAGAGGCATGGTTAGCATCAAGAACATTTTAAAAAGCATCAGTGTCCACAGGTGCTTTTTAATTTATTTACCTGGAAAAAAGGAAACTGATTTCAAGAGGGAAAATGGCTATACATGTCCCTATGGTGGTTGCCCGAATCAACAACGAATGTGATCGGTACTACAAATATGAGATGCTGAAGTCTTTATTAGATACCACTTTTCTAAAAAGTGATATTTATTTATGCATACAAAAACTGGGGTGTAGGCTAAAGATGCAGGGGGTGAGAGGATTCACCAGAGACACTGGGGAGCAGAACAGGCAAATCTACTGAAATAGACTGCTAAGGGGAGCAGCGGGCAACACAGGAGAGGTTTGCTGCGCCATGTAGAAAGCTCCCTGGCAAGGGGATTGAACTCATGCTGCAGTGGCTGCTAATAGCTTCACAGTGCTGAGACTTAACCCACTGGGCCACCAGGGAGGCCTTAGATAACATTTTGATGAAAAAAACAGAGGAAGACTTTCTTAAAGATACACAGAACCATACTTAGATATTGAAAACAATAAACGTAGACAGTTTATTTTTGTAATAAAATATACATATGTAGAATCTTTATTTTCTGAAAACTTAAGAGCAAAAATCAAGTTTGACCAGATTGATATCAGCACTAGAAGATGAGTTGGAAGGATGACTCAACCCCTGTATACACTTGGCCACCACTCTTAAGACCTTGAGAAAAATGCTGCTCAATTACTGTAATTTTTTCTATAGTGTGATAGGTGAGGTATAAAAAAAGAATACGGTGGCTGGAGGGTTTCCTGTATTGTTGTTGTTTTTTTCAGGTAGCTTGCCCAGAAATGGGAGGCTGTCTAAATACAGTCTGCACGGGTAAAGTTCATCCCAGAAGAGAGAAAGGGGGCCAAGACAGGTGTCCTAAGCACAGAAAATTGTGGACAACTCAGGCCTTGGGCAAATGCATCTCCATCTCTAAGGAAAAGGCAGACTATTCAGCTTCAAGTCTAGCAATACCATGGCTCTAAGGATTTCTAACACAATACTCCTACACATCTGTCCTAATAGGCCAGCAGGGTAGAGAACACTGAGAATCATGGACTGGTGTCTATCAAGATGAAATGACTTTCCCTAGATCAGGCTTCATAGCAGGAAGGTCAAAATCAGCTCTATGTTCCACCGACAAGGAACGCGTCATCGCTTCCTTTATTCTGACACAGCTCAGCCAACTACACTGCCAGCGTGCACTCCTCCACATCATCTAACTGCTCAACTAAAATAATTACAGGCTCATTAGCTTAAGGAATATTCTCTGCCATTCTAAAAACATTTTGGCTGCCCTATTATATTGCTATAAAGAACCCTCTTATCATTACCATCTTCCTTCTGCTCCCTCCTGCCTCACTGTTAGTTCCATATCCTGTAATTTTAGAAGTAGCATTTAAAACCTCCTTATCCTTCCTATTGGATTTTTAGGCTATCTAACTATTTCAGACATAAGACTTGACAGGTAAATAATTTCCAAGTGAATTTTTTTCTTCCCTCACCCTTTTCCAGATTCAAGATACCATGCCAAGGGTCTCCCTGGTGGTATAGGCATTAAACCTCAGCACTATCACTACTATGGCCTGAGTTGGATCCCTGGCCAGGGAGCTAACCCACACATGGCACAGCAGACCTCTCCTGTCTCGCCCACTGCTCCCCTCAGCAGTGTATTTCAGTCAATCTGCTTGTTCTCCTCCCCCCCACCCCCACCTCTGTCACTGGTAAATCCTCTCACAACTCATCCCATCTCTGGCCTATACCCAGTTCACCTACAAAAATATAAAAAAGATAACATGCCAGTCTGGGGGTCTCCCTGGTGGCGCAATGGGTTAAGTCACAGCACTATGAAGCTATCCACAGCCACCGCAGCACAAGTTCGATTCCCGGCCAAGGAGCATCCCACACGGCACAGCAGACCTCTCCTGTCTTGCCTGCTGCTCCCCTCAGCAGTGTATTTCAGTTAATCTGCCTGTTCTGCTCCCCACTCTGTCTCTGGTGGATCCTCGCACGCCCCCCCACCCCCACACCTCTGGCTACACCCCAGCTTGTATGCATAAATAAATAAATCTTTAAAAAATATATAACATGCCAGTCTCTCGTGCATTCTCAAAAATGGTCTTATTACCCAGCCCTGTCCTCAGTAAATTCTTAAATAATCAAATGTATTAAACATCTGACTCATTCAAATAATTTTTCATCAATCATTTTTCTCTTCAATGCCTTTTCAAATCATAGATGGATCACTGTTTTGACCAAGACTGTGTCACAAGTAGGTACAAATCCACCTACTTGTAAAAGGGGGGCGGGGGAGATATTTTTGTTACCACCTTGTATCTCTATTAAATCAAGAAGGCTATAATGCAGACCAAGTGCACAAGCAACACACAGAAAAAAAGGCTGATGTTCAAGAAGTCAGGCATAGAGAGAAATAATGAGAGGTTAATGAAGCTAGCTCTGAATCACAAGTGTTGTTCAGAAAACAAACAGACATCTGTAAGGACTAACCTTGGAAAAAGTCACTGCTACTCAATGTGCATATATGTGTTTTGTATTTTTTTTACTAACAACTGCCAGGCTTTTCTGAAGAAATTAGAAGGCATACTCTAAGGAATAAAACTTAACTATTCTAGTCTCAACAATGCCCACCTCATTTTCAGACATTTCTATCTTAATGAATAAGTACATTACTTTAAAGAAATACTAGATTAACTGCAACTAATTAAGTGCATATTATAAACAAGAGCTATAATGAAAAACTTTGCTTTAAAAATAATTAGGACCTACAGTGAGAATTACAAAGCACCAACTCTCAAAGTGGACATTGCAACCTCAAAAAGTGGAGTCTTAAGATGGCCAACT
>PVIJ01003406.1:55020-136043 GCA_004024925.1 Scalopus aquaticus
CTTCTCCAAAGGAGTCAAGTCATCTTTTGAAAACATTTCCTGGAAGCTAAAAAATGTAAACTTATGTCATTAGCCACATCTATGTCAACTGGACCCAAGTTTAAACATTCAGATTACTACAGGAAATACAGGCTCAATACTATTTAAAAGGGTCTTGAACAGGGCCTCCCTGGTGGCACAGCGGTTAAGTGCTGCACTGTGAAGCTGTCAGCAGCGGCAATGCGAGTTCGACGCCTGGCTGGGGAGATTCCCACATGGCGCAGCAGACCTCTCCTGCCTCGCCCGCTGCTCCCCTCAGCATTGTGTTTCCGTCTATCTACCTGTTCTGCTCCCCACTCCGTCTCTGGTGAACCCTCTCGCCACCCCACACCTCTGGCCTGTACCCCAGCTTGTATGCATAAATAAATAAATCTTAAAAAAAAAGGGGGTCTTGAATAGATTTCCTTCAGCAAATTCACCCTCTAGCAGCCAGCCAGGGAGCTGACCCCCAATTCAATATAGAATTGTTTGTTCTGATTTTACGGGTCCGCTTGCATTGTAAATCATCATCTACTGAAGTAAAGCCTGAGGGTCCAGAAGGGTTGGTAAGCATCTGAGCAAACAAGATGTGCTTTGGCACAAGCGCACTGCCAACACTGGCACAACTGAGCTCCACCTGGGCAGACAAGGAGAAAGCCAGCACGTCTTGGAGTGGGGCCCAACTTTAGCTGCTCCAGAAAGGCACCTAAATCAAAAGGATAATGTACCCATCCTTCTAAAATGAAAAACCCAAAGCACAGGCTGAGATACTTTAAAATATCATTTGGGCAACTTGACCCAAGAGAGTGCCCACTGAAATGCATACTGCAATTCCAGGGGCACCGGAGACAGTTCCCTCTAGTGATGTTGCCAAAGTCAATGCAGGTTCCTTGGGCCCTTCTGGCCCGTGTCCCTAAGCCTGTCAATCAAGGAGTCAAACAGCAGAAAGTGGCATCCAAAACTGTTTTAAAAAGAATGAGATAAAGTTTCAGGTCATTTGAATTTCAGGTCAGTCATTTATAGTTTGAATAAAATCTGAAGATTATATATCTGAACAATAAAGTTTCTACGCCAAAAATATTATAAATAAGAACCCTTGGAGGGGAGGCAGAGATTTGATTCTTAATCAAATATCTTTCTATTTCAATTAGAACATTATCTTTTTAACAGAGGAGTAAAAATAATAAACCTGAAAGATTTTCTGTCACTGTCCCCAAAGGGAAAATAATGTGTCTAAAAGCATTTCAGTCACTAAGATGATGTGTGATTTAATCACAAACATAAAACTGCCTTCCAGAACAACTTTTCTTCCCACACAGATACCTCACTTGGATAGAGGCCCCAGTTCTAGGCATCTAAATAATCCTTTGGTACCCAGAATCATATTCAGGATAGAATAACACTTTCAGAATTATACCCAGAGGAAAGAGATATGAACATTAAATTCATATGTATTAATAGTGAAGATTTACACTTCCATTTTCAAAGTGTGCTCCATCACACATTACTGGATGCAAGAACTTGTTCAGAATACAGATTCCCGTATCTAGGCCCCAGGAAACGAAAATCAGAGGGCCTGGGGTAGGGACAGAGACCTGCATTTTTAATAAGCCCCCCAGGGTTCCTGATACAGGTGGTCTTGGAAAACAGCACTCCTGCAGCTGGTCCTGCCTCCAGGCCCCGTGGCCCAACTCCATTGATTCTTCTTTTCATTTGACACTTTTTAAACATTCCTTAGTTAGATTAGTGTTTTTCAAGGAAAAATCTTTGAAATGCAAGTACAAAATAACAACAACAGAAGAAAAGGCTACGCAGGGCAGGGCAGGGCGTGAGGAAGCTGCCAAACTCTACATAAATGCTATATATAGGACAGGATGGAATTGCCATCATTCTAGGCTAATTCTCTCATTTTAATCTTTCAACAATATTTTAAGCACTCCCCAGACTATTAATTTTGTTATCTACATTCTCCAGTTACCTCATTCAAGCTACAAAATGAGATGATGCCTGAAATTTAAATCAGCCTCAACAGTTTCTTGCACTGGGTTTTCAATAGGTCTTGCTCCTCTTTACTGCATCTCCCTATTTGAATTCTTTAGAGTCAGAATTCTTTATCTGGTCCCTTTACTTCATTATTTTTGAAAAGATGACTTAGAACCTTCTGGAAGTTCCCACCCAACCACAAATGTGATTTGTTGCACTACCTACAGTAAACTTGCATTTTTAAATCACAAATTCAGATTTTCACTTAAATAACTACAGACGTGGCAAGCTACCCAGGAGTTGCCAAAGTCAATATGTTAAGTCTGTCTCTAGGGCAACAGACTAAAGAGTAGTAAATGAGGTTTTGAACTGCATTCCTGTTCACTTCTGATTTAGCAACAGGCCTCTACATGCTCCCATTGTGCTCTGGCCATCCCTTTGTCTGATCTGGAAATCACATGGAGTGACTTTTGGGTTGTTATTCTGTTCTTTTAGGACACTCTTCAATTTTTCTGCCTGTCTCCACACATAACATTTTTGGCTAATTTTCACTATCAACTCACTATGTGCAGCTGCCCCATGCAAACACAGACCTACACATGCCTCACCACCATTTCAACATTTCTCCATGTGAATTGAGGACTGTGAGTATTCAGTTCCTTAATTAGAAATCTGCAAACCCTTCCACACAATGGACCAGTGCTGATTCAATAAGTACTTCCTGCTGCTTTTGTAAAAGCTCTTCTCAGTTTTTTTTTCCAAGCCACTACACAGATGATCTCTTTCTACTCAGTTCTAGAGTTTCACAATACATCTTTTGGGGGTCTCAAGAATATACTATACTGCCAATGCCAGAACGTCAATCAATTTAAATTATCCCAGATCCTAAGTTAATAATTTAGATTCATCTAACTATAATCAGCATTACCTGAAGGGGAAAGAACATACAAAATCTAGTGTCCTAACTAAACAAAATGGATGTAGGAATATTTAAGATAAAATGACACGTGAAGGATGCTGAAAAAAATAATAGAGTGATGACTTTATTTCGACCACACATATTTATACCAAGACACAATGACAACCCCACAGGGCTAAGCTTTTCTAAAGTTTTCAGTTGTTTGCATAATTTGTTAGTTCCCTTAATATCTTTAAATTATATTGTATGGTTATTCAACATTTTATCAATAAGAAACAGAAAGCAAGAAACTGAAATTGTAACAAATCAAATCACCCAATTCTTAGTCAAATCATCCAATTCTTAGTATAAGTCATGCAAAATGCAGGTTGCATATTTGCACAGGTCACTTGACACATAGAGGCAATACACTAAACATTCCATCACAGGAAATACCATGATTGGCATCAAACATCTGCTAAAACAACACTTGGATCTTTTGCTGTATTGCAAACCAAATTTTGGTTCTCTTGCTATATCACAAACCAGATTCTTAAATTGGTCTAGATTTTCAAAGAATTTGCTTATGTTTACTATAGTAAGAGTGGTTTATTTCAAACACTAGAGGAAGAATAAATTTCTCAAAACCAATTTCACCTCTCCCGATGCTGATAGGGTAAACATCAAGGAAAGGAGTAAAATGGAAATGCCCCCTCTGAACAAATCTTATTTAATCTTTGTCCATGAATAAATGTGGACAGAAAAGGCCATGATGATATGCACACTCACAAACTACAAGTCATATTTACCAATCATCTACATATTCATATGTCTGTGTTTAAAATCTCTATCCATGCTTGGTTATCATTCATTACAATCCACTATGTTTGGATAGCCATGGATGAAGTAAGCTTGTGTTCTTATACCAGAATTAGCAAACGCAGTCCAGGAAAAAAGCTCCAACTAGCCTAATAGCACCAGCTATCAATGCTCAAGATCCATTCTTGACTACTTGGAGAAAAACCACATCAATCCCGCTATAAACATAGCAATGATGGTAAACTCAGTTTCTGCTGCAAGTAGTCAGAAATAAAGCAAATGCAGCTGAAAGAAAAAGCAAAATCACTGTGGTAGGTCGGTAATAAAGAATATAGTTTTGAACTGCAGGATATCCTATAAAATGAAAATGTAATTTATAAATCATGTTTAATGCTACCAGAAACCAAAAGAAATGCAATAAGGGAGTATTTGTACCAGACTACCTTCGATAGATTGTTCCAATAAAACTGAATCTACTGAAGAGAAATGTAGTTACATTCGTTTTTAATGAAAGGCAGGGAAAACATTTCTGGTCATTCCCCTGTACAAATATTAATCGCTTAAGTTAAAAAGAAAAACACTGTTTTGTCAGGGGTATCACATCCATTGTAAATTGCAGCAACTGAAAGACCACATGGGTATAAAACTATTTCAGAAGTCAAGATGACACTTTCACCTGACCCTCTTACTTGCCAGTAACTGAGTTTTTCATGCTAATGATATACTGCTAGGTAGTTATTCAAGTTTTACTATGAAACTCAAATTATTTCATAATGTGCTGTATAAGACTCAGCTATAGTTTACTCCAAACTGGAGGATGAGAAAGTTATTTCATAGAGAGAGCCCAGCTTTCCAAAAGTAAGATTAAAAAGGGGATTGAGGTTAGCTAGAAAACATAAATTTCTCCCAGGGAATCTTAATCTTCCTCTCTAGGTATCCTGTGGCTGTATCACCAGGAAGGAGCTGACTCTGGGCTGGGGAGATGAGCCGCCCTGCCTCATCTGCATCTGTCACTCAGTTCTGCTCCACAGACACTGATGAGGTCATGCTTAATGGCCAAAAAATTCACTAGGTGCCTAAAGGAGAAAGTAGAAAAAGACAGGCAGGCCTGAGGGTGTGATTATCTATTTAAACATGCAACTGTATTTTAAACATAATTAGACTAATTGCCTCCCAATCTCAGCTGATGCATCTGCACACACAATTAATTAGAACTGATTTTAAAAGCCCTGTTTGGAATTCTTTGTTCCCCACTTCTACAAATCAAATTACCAAGGAACAAATTTAATTTTTTAACTTTTACTTTAAGGGAGACACAAACTTACATTAACTGGATCTGATCCATTAATGCAAGTCATTTAACTAGCAATTATTTGACTCTGAAACTAAGAGCCAATTCAGATTTTTTCATCTATAAAATAATCCCACGGTAAATATGACAATCTAGCAAGACTGCTATAGGAAAACATAAATCATCTCACATCTTTTCACCTAAAAATAGGAGACAGATTTCTATTTTGCAGAAAATTAGAGTATTTTTACCATGAGTATTATACAACCACTGGTTTTCCTACTATGAATTAAATGTAGTTGAGGCATTAGAAAAGGCTATGAAGGGCCCTTTAACAGAGAAAGACATGATGTGCTGGTAAAGAGTGATGGCTGAAGCTCAGACTCTGAAACTGGAGATGGAGGAGAAGGGGGTAGCAGGGAGGGGTAAGAAGAAACTAACAAAAAGTGAAAGGGGGAGGGGGCAAGAGAAGAAGCATGCCTGATGGCTTTGGACAGGGATTATATAGCAGGTGAAGAGCAGAGGCAGTCACTAGCTCTGGCATCCCCTGGATGAGTGACGGACAGCATCCATAGCAGCGTTAGGCGTGTGTGCTGAATCCAGGGAGCGCGTGATAAATGAGGGGAGCCACAACCTGCAGACCGAATGACGTGAGCAAGTCTGAAGGTGGGAGTGAGAGCAGGAGAACGTGAAATCGGGCGGGCAGACCCAAGATCTCTACCTGACATCTGACCTTGAGTTCTGGAGGAAGGTGGGAATTAGAATCGGGTAAGAAGGTCTTGTCGCTTGACAAATGATGGCAATGCATATGTTGGGTAGGGGCACAGAGTCGGGTTAGGGGTCAAAGAGACTACTACTCTCCTGAAGACAGCAAAGGGGTTTCTGAGCTTAGCAGTGGAATGTGAGGAGGCATCATGACATTCAAGACTCAGGGAGCCCCCACATAGGCACCCTCACCTGGACAGTTCTGCCGCTCAGCTGGCAGATATCTGTGGCTCACCAGACGCACGCTCCAAGCCCCAGCAGCTTGCACTGCACCGCCTCCTTCCAGAGGCCTAGTGAAACTGCCCCAAATCAGGTTTGGTGAGCGCCATTAGGAGGGGGCGGAGACACCCTCTCACTCTGGGCAAGCTGACCAAGTACAGCACGTGGCAAGGCCCAGAATCACTTGTCAGTAAGAAAACAAAATACAAGCAGGGCATTGCCCTATTAGAGGCATGGGGGGCAACAATGAGAAAATAAATTTTTAGCAAGCCGAGACTCCCAGAGTCAACAAGCCAGAGAAAACAAGCAGATTTATGTTGGTGAGCAAGTGACTGCAGCCATATTTATGAGTCCACACGGGCACACTTAGTGGACTGTACATGAAGGCTTATCACCAGATTAGATTAGGAAAAGGAAATTCATTCTTGACATTAACCAACAAACTCAGGCCACTCAACAAAATCCATCACAATTTGGTTGTATTATTTTGCAAAGAACAGAAAGGATAGCTGAAGGTTAATTTGAATCCACACAACATCAGATGAGGAAATGAGCTCCAGTCACGACACAGCCAAGATTAATAGGTGTTTCCACCCACTTCTTTAACAGTTTTAGGTACAGAAAACAATGTTACTTCCCTTCCCAAGAATATGTTAAGCACAGGAGTTGGCAGAAATAGATGAAAAAGACAGTGTTCCTTTCCATACTCTCATCATCTGGTGTTCTGGGGAGCTTCAACAGAGTGAGTGTTGCCCTATCCCGACGCTATCAGAAAAGGGGTGGTTCATTTCCGCAAGCTAAAAACAGAGATACTGCCATCGTTTGAAATCATGCTGCTCATCTCTTAGGAAAAAAAAACTACTCCTGGCAACATTATTTTTTAAGTCATTCCACATTTATCTTCATAAAACAAAACAATACAAAATGAATCACCAAATAAGCAGATATGACACTTGAATTTACTCGCCTATAATATTTCTCAGCTCCAGCGTAAACATCTGAATGACTAACAATCATGTTCCTATTTGCCTCATTTTTTTCAACATGAGGTGTGCAGAGTAACCAACACACATCCAATGAAAATCATTCATCTGTTTGTTAATTTAGCAAATTCTTACAGAGGGCTGTGTACAAAGGAGTGTTCTAACTGTGGGGGATACAGACAAGAATAAATTTAAAGTCCTGGCCCTCAAAGAAATAACTTATTAGTTGGGGGTGGGAGGAATAGCAAAGAAACATATCATTTCAAACAAGCACCAGTGCTACAAGGAAAAACAAAACAAGGCAAGACTAGAAGATGGACAGGATAGAGTGAGGGGATTTTTGGAAATGGAGGTCAGAGAAGACTCTTCTAAGAAAGACCTATTTGTGGGCCTCCCTGGTGGCGCAGCGGTTAGGTGCTGCACTATGGAGGCTGTCCGCAGCAGCAACGCGAGTTCGACAGTAACACAAGTTCGACAACCAGCCAGGAGATTCCCACATGGCACAGCAGACCTCTCCTGCCTCACCCACTGCTCCCCTCGGCAGTGTATTTCTGTCTATCTGCCTGTTCTGCTTCCCACTCTGTCTCTGGTGAACCCTCTTGCCACTCCACGCCTCTGGCCTGTACCCCAGCTTGCATGCATAAATAAATAAATCTTTAAACTAAAAAAAAAAAGAAAGAAAGAAAGACATATTTGACACAGGATGAGACGGAAGTGAAGGAGCAAGCCATACCGTGATCAGGCAAAAGCAGACCTGCCTCTCTTCCAGGCAGGGCAAAGAGCAGGTTTGGAGGCCCCATCTCAGTGCTCTGATGAACAGCAAGGAACTTGCATGGCCGGAGGAAAATATATAAGCTTCCGAGATAAGATGGAGGGGAAGGGCCAGCTCAGGTAGGCTGCTTAAGTCTAATGGGCCATTTTATTGTTTTGAGAAAGCGTCCCGTCACACTGGCTGGGATGAGGAGAATGACTCTAGGAGACATGGGAGGAACAGAAGGATGAGTGTGGAGACTTGCCATAGTCAGAGCTTAATCTGATACTCTACATGCTTTCACTCTTCATATTTTGTGCGGAATTGGGAGCAGTTTACTTCATTCTATCTAAAAATGTTTCTACACTCAATAATGCACACTCCTCTCAGTGACTTCATTAGTTTGAATAATTGGAAACTAGTGTTTCAAGTAATCTCAGGCGGGCAACCTCGGACAATCAGACACAAAACAAGAGCACCACCCTCCCCTCTTTTATTATAACTACATGAAAGTCATGTAGGAGTGAATAGTTCTTTTGTCCTTAAACGGCTATTTGAAAAACAGAAGCATACAGTCTTTTATTGTCAATTCATGGCTCACAAAGCCTCTGAGGTTCGCTTTTGTCCTTCAAAAGCTTTTAATGGACAGGTATATTTAAGCCTTATTTTAGGCACTGTGAGAAATAGAATGAACTGGGAGCGGTTTACATCGCCCTTTTATGAAAGAAAGAAAGATATCAGCAATGCAGAGTGACCTCACCTATAAGGAATGCATCGGTGACATGGAACAAGGGTGCCTTCCTTCATAAGGAAACACAATCTGTTTCAGAAAATGCTTCATTACTTTTGAATGATTTAGGGCTGCCCAGTCTACTCGAAACAGTTCCAGTCTTCAACTTCTATTTGTTTTATTAACAGGACTGTTTGTGACAGCATTCTTTGTTCAAACGTTAAGGAAAAGCCTAGCATATTCATTAATCAAAACTATATATTGTTTAGGTCACCTCTGATCTCATAGGTTTGTGCCAAGTAAGTGTATTTATCAGTTGGAGGCTGTAAATGATAGATAGTGTATCTGCCGGAGTAAGGACTCTGGCATGTTCTCCAGAGACTCAACCACGTGAGATGTGGAAGGTAAAGTCAACCCAATGTTTCAGGTTGCCTTTAGTGCATGAGGGGAAGCCCCACATTTTCACAATTGAGAGCATGTTGAGTTTCCCATTTTATGAAATTTATCAGTTTCCTTTTTCAAATAGTGATTATGCAAAACAAGTTATTTGAGAACAGATGAATTTATTCATGGTTAACCTAGATGCAAAGAACAGAGTTGCTGAAATACTACAGAAAGCCCTCATTTAATATCATGGATACTATGACTTTACATGAAATTCCATAAAAACAATTTTACCATAAGCTAGTAGATATTAAACAGAATTAAGTTTCTACAGCATTTTTTGGTCACAAAAAAATCATCAAACTTCTAAATAAAAACCCAAACAACCATTTGTATCCTTTGTTCATTCATTCATTTTCCAACCTGCTTACTCTAGTTCAGGGTCTCAAGTGGCCAAAATCTATGCCAGGTCACATGCAGAATCCAAAATGGAAAGACGCCCTTCCATTGTAGGTGCTTATCTCTCTCTCTCTCTCTCTCTCTCTCTCTCTCTCTCTCTCTCTCTCACTTACACACACACACACACACACACACACACACACACGGACCACTGAGACACCAATGAACCTAAAGTGCACATCTTTTGGGGGTTGGGGGGGAGGGAACCAGAGTACCTGAAGAAAACCCACAGACATGGGGAGAAAACACAAACTCCACACAAATTCCATACAAACAGTGGCCCCTGGGTCTAGAATAGATTTTTTTCATTAATGTTGACTGAAACAACATTACTTGAGGATTTGCTCTACTTCGTTCTTTCAATATCACCAAATATCTTAATAAACATTTTCCTCTCAGGCCAGGTAGTTAAGATTTTAATTTCTTAGATCAGAAACTCAGTTCTTAAAATAATTACATGACCATTTAAAAGTGGTTTCTCTGTCAAACCAAAATTGCTACTGTTTTCACCCTAAAGCTACTGATAGTTACTTCCAACTCTGCAGGTGTATCATCCAGTAGATGACTGCCAATAATTAGCTACTCTGCAGAGAACTTGTCAGAAAACATTCAGTTATAAAAACTGATATTAAGTATCAAACTGGAAATCTAATGACTTCAATCTATCTTTAACCCACCTATTCTAATCTGAGTTTAATATCCCAGGGTCAGGGAACAGTGTCAAGAAATCCTGAGCATTTAGTCCAGGCACAGAGAAGTGTGTACTGAATAACTAAATATGTGCATGAGTAAGACACAACCTCTTTTCCCATATATTCCAAATTTTAACATATATCACTGAACTTAGAGCAAGTTAAATAAATCCCAAACTGGCAAGCAAGTTAAATAATCCCCAGTTAGAGGAGGGATGCGTGGATAATAGCACCCCTGCAATTAAACAAAACAAGACATTGGTTGATGATGGGTACCCTCTGCCTAGATACTGACCTGATATTACTCATTGGAAAGACAAAAAACTCACCCATGGGGGGGCTGAGAAATTTATATATCAGGTTAATGTGAAAAATAACCTTGCTTTAGGTGCAGGAAGTAAATAAAGCTGGGATGACAAAGAAACTTAAACCTAGGAATACACGTGAATTTACACCATAAATATTCACGTCACAGTCCCACTCCTTTCACACAAAGCTCCTCATTCACAGCATACCTGGAAACCACAGGAGACGCGTTGCTAGAGTTACCAAGCCTTCCTAACATGTCTCTCCTCCAGGTAAGTCACTCCCTTTCATCTATAATGAAATGTTAGGTAGATCTAGTGTTACTTACTTGCAGTGGATCATATAGCTTAGTCAAGGTGCTTCCATACATTATAGTTAAATATTTGCTACATTAACAGTAACACAGACTCAGCCTTGCAGGTATCCAGAGATCCTGGGGTTCTCTTCATGTTTCATGTCATAGCTGGCTGGCTTATGATTTAAGAGTTGTAAAGAGTCCCTTGGGGCTAATTTACTCTGCTAACAGCCCTTTTCGTCCCCCTTTCATTCTCAAAAATTTTAATTTAATTTTAAACGGGTATGTTGTCTCTCGTGGGATTCTGAGTGTGGAGGCACTGTTGCAAACCACCTTGTGACCCCAGGATTGCCTACCACAGGAATAACCTAATATATCATAATCTGCATCAAAACTGAGGCCTGTATCACACATAACATTTTTATTACAAACGGAGATTTGCAAGAGAGAAATCACAAGGTGTTTGATAACGGTCAATATTACTGCCAGATACCTAATTCCTATTAGATCCTTCTCATTTTCCTCTAAGTCAGAATGATGATGTGCCTGAGAGAAAGTAGAGAGCTGATCACAGAGTTTAACTTTTATATGGCTTTTGATTCAAATCAATAGAACATTCTTTCTAATAAACTAGGAAAATAGGATTTCTAGACCACCACAGTGGGTACAACAGAAATGTTTCAGGGCCAACCTCAAGAGAACTGTTATTCAGGATCCAGTTACAGCCAAGTTTCACGAGGTTTTACCCAGTCTTTGGGTAAACGTTCATGGCAGACTTAAAAAATGGAGAAATGAATGAGATTGAGTGCACCAAAAACATATGCACGGTTAGGCACTCTCTTAGGAAGATGTGAATGGGTCGGCACAGACCTCTCTGCGCTATGAGCAATCTATCAGGTCCATCAAGAAGTTATTTACTGAACTGAACGCCCACCTTATTACTTTTTCAATAATAAAGAACAGGAAAGAGGAATAAAACAATATCTGCTCTCCAATGACATATAACTTGGTACAGGAGACAAATCTTAAACACAATCAACTAGAGAACAATCTACTAGCAAATGGGGACAGAGGATACTGAAATTAAATGTAGTGAACAAGTTATGTTTGTCTTTAAGACCAAACATAGAGCTATATAAAGACCTATGAAAGTAGTATCATTTTAATGAGGAGTGGATGAAAAGGATAAAGGGAGTCAACAGCAGGGCAGGTGGATGGAAACTAGACTTTTGGTGGCGTAATAATGTA
Source organism: Scalopus aquaticus (assembly GCA_004024925.1). Taxonomy (NCBI): domain Eukaryota; kingdom Metazoa; phylum Chordata; class Mammalia; order Eulipotyphla; family Talpidae; genus Scalopus; species Scalopus aquaticus. Next base: position 66,862 of record PVIJ01003406.1, read on the forward strand.
GTATACACAGATGCTGAAGTACAACACTGCACACCTGAAATGTATGCAGTGTTATAAAACCAACATTATCGCCATAAAATTAAAATAATAAAAATAAATAGCACTTGGAATGACCTTTTTTTTTAGTCCCCGCTGATGGTTGCAAACTGCTGAGACTACCATAAGGATGACAGAGAACGACAGGAGGCAGTTTAATTAAGAAGGCAGTAAAAGCTAACCACTTAAATAAGAGATGGGAGAAAACCAAACAGTAAAAGCGACAACCTCAGGGTCTTGGTAAAATGTGAATCAGCGAGGTAATGAGTTAGTTTTAAAGGTACATAACATCAGGATGTAAAAACAAGCAGTGAGCTCAGGCTCAGGTGACAGCCAATTCGGATCTTTATCACCAGGCAAAGAGCTATTCTGGACCTAAACCCAAGCAAGACCAGCAGAAGCTGGAGCTCATCCAAAGGAAAGTAACTGAAATGATTAAAATGTTAGGAAATGGATCCTAAGAGGCCATGTAAGGGAAACAAAGTTATTTAGGCCAGATAAAAGATGGTTAGGGAGGAAGGGGCTGAGCATTGCCTGCAAGGTTAGAAGGAGCTGGTACAAGGGAGCACTTCTTCTCCATTAAGGAGAGGAATGTGATTAAATTGCAAGGACAGGGGTTTGTGTTTGATACAAAAAAGAACTTCCTGGCTATGAAGATTGCAAGGCACCGGAATAAGTTACCAACAAGCTTTTGAAAGATACTTGTAAGAGACATTTTTTAATATAGATGATCATCTTCATAAAATGTTCACTAGGAGTTCTTTCTTACTCTATAAAATCAGGAAGTGAATATTTAGCTATAAATAGAAGCTCCATTTAGGGAAAAAAGTAAACTTATTGAAAGTTTAAATATAGCAAGGCTCTTCACTACTGCTGCAGTTTCAAAATTAATAAGTTATGAATTACATAAACGCATTTATTTGGCCAGAAATGCTCTCGTCACCAAAAAAAAAAAAAAAAAAGCCATCAGTTGCTGTAGATAAAGAGCTACAAAGATAACCAAACATGGCTAAACCTGTAATATGTATTTAAGCAACATACTCGATGCTATGGGAGAAGGGATAGGAGTAATAAATACAAATAAACCACAAGGGAATAAACACTATGCAGGCACACGCACACACATATGTGAGGACACAAAAATCTTTCCTAACACTAATTTAAAAAAAAACTAGAACTGTATCACAAAGCACACCTAGTTTTTCTTAGAGCAGTCTTACAGACCAAACCTTTTCAGTACTATGCCAAATAACAAAGCCAAAAGATAAAGTACTTTAAATTATTTGAGTTATCATTTTCCCTATATATCAGGAAAGGCGGGCAGGAAGGAGAGGGAGGGAGGGAAGGAAGGGCAGGCAAGCAATGGAAACAGTCAGAGGTGGTCTAATACACTGCAAGCTGCCAGGTCTCTTATGCTAGGACCAGGTAAGAGGAAGAGGCACAAGAGATAATGGTGCTCACCATCTTGTTTTACAGGTGAGGCCCACAGAGTCAGTATCATACTCCAGTTAGCGGTAGAACCAGGACTACATATGTAGAGTCTTTTGTAGTCACTAACTTAAGAACAGTATGTGCAACTAAAGTTCACATTAGTGGTTTAAAACAAAGAGAATGTCCTCTAACAACATCATAAATGTTGATTAAATTAACACACAAACACACACACACACACACACACACACACACACACACACCCCAGATACATACAAATAGTTTAATTTACAATGTAACTCGTATATGGTACTAAAAGCTCTGATTCCTGGAAAGGGGCAAAGAGCAGGCAGCAGCATTGACTGAGTATCTACTGAACCCTGGGCACTGAGATTCCTCACCTCACGCACACCTCAGAACCTTGGAAAGCAGATCCCCAATCACTCCACAAAGGAAGAGGGGCCAGGAAGTAACAAGCCTGAGATCCCCACAGATGACAGTAGGGGAAGGTCTGCTGCACGCTCCAACTCCTGCCTTTTCCGCGGCATCCCGTTTTCTCCCCAGCAGAAGCCACACAGTGCAGAGAAAGGAGCATTCAGAGGAAGAAATCAATTCCCTGCATTTCCCCTGAAATTTGTGAAAGAGCTTCTACATTCTTTGGCCTCCTCCCCACACTTGATGGAACCGTCTTCTGGACCCTGGGCTTGCTCACGCCGCCCTCGGTCAGGGTGACCATGGGGCCCTGTTTGCCCCAGACAGTCCTGGTTTACCCTGGTGACTCTGCAGAATCAACAACAGCGTCCCAGTACAAAAGCTAAATTACCTGGTCACCCACGTATGCTCTCAGCACACACCCCCATCCAGGCTTGTCTGACCCCAGAAAAGCCCAATGACGTCCATCCCCCTCTCTCGGCACAAACATCAAGTCCATCGGAGTAGGCAGCAAGTCAGTAAAAATGGGGAAAGCAAAAGGGTCCGATGAATTCATCCCCATCCAAAGGGCAGAACATTTAGCAGGTGAACATCCAACTAACTGCTGGAATTTCAGGCAGTCTGACAACTGCACGGGACGACGACACTCGGGCAGATCAAAGGCAGATCAACCGGGCAGAGAAGCCCACCGGCCAACCAGCCCTGCTTGGGGCGTGCCCTCCGTCAGGCCCCAGGTCGTCCTGCTCCCTCTGCCCTGCCTCACTGCCAAGTGCCCAGGTTATCCAGCAGTTCAGCCGGAGGTTCCCGCGGCAGGTACAGCGTGTGAGGGGACGGCAGAGACAGGCCCCAGGAGGGCGAGGGTGGCAGTGAGGGGTACGTTTCATCTCACCGCACCAAGGCACTATCCAGACACCAATCTCAGTCTGTCCCGTATTTTCGATAGCAGAGTTGACCTTTGCCAGAGTAAATAATCTCAAAAATATCAGGGCTGCAAAGGAACTCTGATATCAGACGAGCCCTCGTTTCTTAAAAGAGGAGATTATGGCACATGGTTTGAAGTCACAAAGTCAGGACTAGAACCAGGTGTCCGTCATTCTTTCCACTGCAGGTTATGAGAAAGAAGGTGGTTGTCAAGCGTCCATCTTCATACCTCATACCATGGACTTGGCATTTTTCTGGTCAGAGTTGGACCTTCTTGGAACAGCTAATACACGGCATTTTACTTGTGCGATGATGCCTGTTTTTGACACTTCAGTTTCAGCAACTTTACTATCTTTGTACAACAGAATTAAGGTTTCCCAATAATTCCAGTAGTCTGGACTTGTTTTAGAAAAATGAGTAGAAAATAGAAACATGGGGCCTCCCCAGTGGCGCAGTGGTTAAGCACTGAGCTGTGGAGCTGTCGGCAGCAGCGAGTTCAACGCCCGGCCGGGGAGAATCCCACATGGTGCGGCAGACCTCTCCTGCCTTGCCCGCTGCTCCCCTCAGCAGTGTATTTCTGATCTGCCTGTTCTGCTACCCGCTCTGTCTCTGGTGAACCCTCTCACCGCCCCACGCCTCTGACCTGTACCCCAGCTTGTATGTATAAATAAAAAATAAAAAATAAATCTTTAAAAAAAAAAAAAAAGAAAATAGAAACATGAACAGCATTATGTACTGTGAAATACATAATAATGAATGAAAATATTTAGGCTGACCAAAATGACCAAGCGAATAGACTTAAGCTTTTGTTTTGTTTGTTACTGAGCTCAACTGTGTGTTAGATGTGGGGAGTAAAAACATGAAAAGCTAGAAAATTATTATCAAAGAGTGTACTTAAAAGACATGTTTGACAATGAAAAAAATGTGTTAACTGTCAGTTTGAATAAGCTGAGCAAAGGAAATTTAAAGTTTAAAACAATTTTAATATACATACAATATTTAATTCTGTGCTTAATGGATTAAAGAATACTTAATGTTCCATAAAGATCCTTAAAACTAAGAAATTACATAATTAGGAGTTAGAATATGTTCGGCTCTATAGATACTGAATCTCCTTAAAGCAAAACAAATGTTACACCAACTTCAAACATTAATGCTCAAACACACTTCCAAGAACCTGATACAGGGCGAGCTGTACCTCCACTGATAACTTGCTCTATTGTTTTATAATTGTGTTATTTGGAGGCTACCTCATGTATATGAAAACTAGATATAGGGATATACCCTATAGGAAACTTTCATTTCATTTTTTGATAATTCTTCATTGTTAGAAGCACTCAACTACATGTGAAAATAACAAAAATTTACTTCTGTTAATTCACTGCTGAATTATAAACAGTGAACATGCAGTCTTTCAAAAGGATTTTTTTGGTCAAAAGTATTTTAAGGAATTTTTTATTTCCTTAGGCTAACAGGGAAATGTTCAAACTTGACAATCCTTGCGTTTCTGCACTATATTTAATGTAACTTAAAAATTCATTTGCACCTCCTCCTACTGCTCTCTTTTTCCATGTTTCACAACGCAAATAATCTACTACTTAACTGCTACTGTCAACCATTTGAAATGGCACCTCCATTCCTTTCCCAGCTACCCCGAAAGAGCCCACTCACACATCTATCTTTAAAATGGCTGTGTTTACAGCTCCCCATATGTCACCATTCACGAAGCAACTGCCACCCTCCTCCTGATGAGGCATTGGTGAGCACACACCCTGCAGTGGCTCGCGGGGCCACCCTAAGTGGTCGGGTGCAGGGATTTTCTTTTTTAAGGTTACTACTTTCAGAAGCCTGCAAAAGACATTTTTAAGTGGGAAGATATCAGTCTTCATGATAAAACTTCTGGTAGGATGACGGGTCTGAGCTCCAGAGTGAAGGAGCCGTACTGGTGAAGTTGCTTTCAAACATAATGTGTCTATCACAAGGCAACCTCTCTAAACTGTCTCGCTGCGCAAATGAGGCTTCCCTGAACTGATGCCTGATGTGCTATGTGGGTTCCTCACTGCACTGTGTTGCTATGTTAATGTTTCTATCACAAGTGTGCCTCATTATATTACAGACAGGTTTCCCCACTATCTGAAAGTAAAACACTCCTATTTGATATGATTTGGTAGGCTGTTTTTCAGATGAAAACACTATTACCATTCATTTATATGGAAAATTTTTGATTGTCTCCAGACCCAACAATAAAAGCTACCAAATCATACCGATAGGCACAATCTTCTTTCAGATAACAGGGAAATCTGTGTACTACGTTACTGTACTAGTTTCTAAAGAATCCTGATGCAAAGTGAATTACAAAGTAATTTGCCTTTTGACCTCAAATGAAAGAGGCTTATTATGCATCCTATCAGGTTTGTCTAAACCATGTTAAGGCAATGGACTGGAGAGTGGATGCATTAGTAAACAGAGTGACTGCCTGCCTGGAATGGGGCAGCAGAAGGCATTCTTGCTGGCAGAGGTGGAACGGTAGGGAATGGAGACATAACAAAGCAGGGCTGGGAATAAGGGCAATATTGTCCCAGGTAGAAAATAACAGATTTTTTTTTTTAAGATTTTATTTATTTTTGTGTAGAAGAACTGGGGTATAGGCCAGAGGTGTGGGGGGTAAAAGGATTCACCAGAGACGGAGTGGGGAGCAGAACAGGCAGAATGACTGAAATATACTTCTGAGGGAGCAGCGGGTGAGACAGGAGAGGTCTGCTGTGCCATATATGAGTCAGCTCCCTGGCTGAGATCAAACTCAGGCCATAGAGGTGACAGTGCTGAGACTTAACCCCTAGGCCACCAGGCAGGCACAGATGACAGATTCCCCCATCCTGATGCTTTTTATGTACCTTTGTTTTTATTCTCTAATGGCTCCAGAGACATAACATGATATAGAGAGCAAACCAGGTAAGCAACCCTGAAGAACAATTCAAGGAAGGAAGTGGGGGAGCACAGGAGTATTTGCTCTCTGCCTCACCCCTCTGTTCTACCGTTCCTCCCATCTTCCTCCACTGAGCTGCTTGGAAAAGGCAGGACAGGGTAACACAAGGTGTGAGGGAGACAGGAAAGTGAACAAAGTACAGAGGTTGCATCCAAGCTGAAGCTGGGGCCTGAATGAGAGCTGAAGCCAGAAAACCAAGGAGTAGAGCTGGGACTTCTCAGAGAACACCAGGAACACAGGAACCGATAACTCAAGCCAAACTAGATTTTCTCTCATTTTTCCTCCCTTTCTCTAGCTTTCTCTTTCCCTACCCAACAAACAACAACAACAGAATAATCGCCTTCTGTTCCTCTCCTTCAGCCACCCTGAGATTAAGGGCTGTGGGACTCATGATATATATGGAGAGAATGGAGAAAGAAGTCCCCGGGGTAGCCAAAGAGAATGAACATTCATCAGGTTGTTTCTCACATGTAGGAGACAGAAAAAAACAACAACAAAAAAAACCTGAGCTCATGCCCACTTTGTACAGTTCAACATCCAAACATTTTACCCAATGGGTGACTTTTTACATGTCTTTCAAAGATAGCAGAGTTCCTGTCACTCCAAAAAGAAATAATATCATATTCCTTTGTGAGCAAGACTGACGACTTTTATGATACTAATAATAACACCTCATTTACATCAACACTCTAATTTTCAAAATGCTTGACTTTAATTCTTGCATTTATCCATAAGACAGCCTATTAAATGAAAAGTATTAACCATTTTGCCCACTGATGCAAAGGGTTTAAGAACACATATATTGTTGAGATAATGCAAAGCTGAGGATCCCTAGATGGTAATTAGAATTCATGTCACTCATTCATTCATTCATTCATCCAGGCATTTATTAGTTTTGTTATGGGTTGTGTACCCAAAAAAAGTTCAAGCCCTAACCCCCAGTACCTGTGAACGTGACCTTTTTGGAAAATGGGGCTTGAAGGTGCAATCAAGTAAAGGTGAGCTCATCTTACTTTAGGATAAGCCCTAAACCAATGACTGGCGTCCTCATATGAGGGACATGTGGACACAGACGCATGGACAGAGGCCATGGGAAGATGAAGGCGAAGGTTGGAGTGATCCATCTACTGGCCAAGGAGCACCAAGGATGCTGGGTGAGAAGCTGGAGGGGGGAAGGGCAGATTCTCACCTGCAGGTTTCAGGGAAGGGCCAGCTCTGCCAGCACCTTGCTTTCAGGCTTCTGTCTCCAGAACTGGGAGAGAATAAACATCTCCTGTTTGAAGCCTCGCAGTTTGTGGTATTTGCTATGGCAGTGCCAGGAATCTAATAAACATTTGTTTAACAAACCTCTTTTGAGTACATACTACGTGCCAGAAGCCATAATGGGTTCTGAAGAGTCAACAATGAAGCAGACTCTGCAGTCACTGTCTCCCTTAGCCCTGCATGGAGCACAGAGTTCTGCATTTTTGTCCTGAGAGAAGCCAGGTGACTGATGGCAGCACTGGAACCAGAGGCCAAGACTTCTCATCTACAAACCGCCTTCTCATACACCAAGCTAAAGAAGGTCCGGTTTCCAGGTGCACTGTCACTATAAAAGAGCTTCATTTGGAACCTTCTTTCTTCAAGAAAAAAAAAAAAAATGCAGCAAGAAAGGTGAGGAAAAAAATCTCCCCTGGTTTCAACTAAGAAAATTTCCCCTGCCCAAGCAGCACAAGCGCCTAGGGAGAATGGCGGCCGCTTCAGTAAGTGCAGCTAATGGAAAGGCCCTTGGGGTGAGACACAGGGGCTGGAGGCCAGTCTCCATCACTTGCTGGCTGGCAGGCCTCAGGCAGGACAGTCTTTTCAGCCATCCTTTCCACAGCCACCGAAGAGCACATACTGCTTCTTACAGATCAATGAGAGCTGTGGAAAGCCAGGAAAGACAGATCATTACCTAGAAAAACTCACATGGCAGAGAAGCATGTAGAATGTAATCCTATTTCCAATCACTTTTTTTCCTTGAAAAAAGACACAAAAACCACTGTTGTGGTCATCCCTGGGGATCAGGAACAGACTGGACGCCCCAATTTTCTCCTTGACATCTCTTTCTACCATTAAACAGAGAAAAAGACACTACATAATCATTTAAAAATGAAGCTTGATAATTCAATGTGCACTTTCTTATGTTATTACACCTAACAGAGGTTTTATTTTTTTAAAGAGGTAGACCTATGTGCTCAGACACAAAAAGATTTCCCAGACATAGCAGATATACTATGTCAGCATATATGCAAAAAATTAAATTCCATTCATGTTAAAAACAACAAATCTATAAGCATATACATATAAATGGATACAAAGAGGTCTGCAAGGTCATTCACACTTCCTAACACACCCTTTTATACTGTTAAAGTTTTTTACAACCAGGATGTATTTAGAATCTCCTTTTAAAACTTACATTCTAATGTTTTAAATAATAACAATACTTAACCCCAGAGGGTTATTGTGAGACCTACCTGATAATGGTTACATAATATACCATGTGATTTAAAGAAGTATTAAGTAATTTTTAAGCTGCTAATCAGTATACACCACAGAGAACTCCACCAGCCTTCTGCCCTATTCCCAAATCCCAGCCTTGCACCTCACCATCAAAGCTAACTTCAGGAATAAAGGAAGGATCAGGGATGTGGTAGACATGAGAACTGAACCCAGGGTCAAGGATAAACAAGAGCTCAAGGATGTCCACAGCATGTCTGACAAAAACGAACACTTTTTCCTATTTTAACTCAGCCATTGAAAAACATCAAAATGTCTTCCCCATTCAAACCACCACAGGAAATGTCTTGCTTAGGTCCAGTATGGATTAATAAAGACCCCTGGCCCCACTGCTGCAGAGCCAGCGACCCCTCTGCCAGCGAGTGCCTGTTCTGAACCTCAAGCACCAGGGACGTGTCCTGCTGTGTCCTGTCCACTCTAATCCACTTATTCCACCCTTCTGCCAGGCATTTAATTCAGGGGCCACTACACAACAACCTTATTACAGAGTCTTAGTCTACCTTTCCCCCTCATTTGGTGCTTCACTCTATGCTGTTTTATTTGCTGTTTCTTGTGTTTTTACTTGCCCAAGGTGAAAAATGAAATTCCATTCATGTTAACGCTTTGTGTGCCGGTGCCCTTTAAATTTACCAGCCCTTGGGGCCGGCCATTTTCTGTGCCACCGCATGAATGGTATAAGCATTCAATAAAACACACACAACTCCTGAACTACTGGATATATTTTAATGAAATTTTAAATGCATAGAGATTATATACCAGAGTAATCAATTAGAGTGTGGTATTGTTCAAAACATGTCCCTCTATGGAGTGGAACACAATAAAATCCACAAATCAAGAGATGGAGACTAGATGAACACATATTAATACGAGCACGGCCACCTGATACTGATGACAAAAACACGTACTAACACGTGAGCGGCCCACAAAGTGTTAAAAACAACAAATCTATACGCATACACATATAACTCCATACACATATAACAACTGTCAATTATGCTGTAGACATCCTTGACCTCTTGTTCATCCTTGACCCTGGCTTCAGTTCTCATGTCTACCACATCCCTGATCCTTTCTTTATTCCTGAAGTTAGCTTTGATGGTGAGGTGCAAGGCTGGGATTATATACCTATAACAACTCCTTCAACAGAAGCATGCACTCTGCCACCTTTGTTCTAGTCCAGGGCATCTCACAAAACTGGGCCTCCAGCTCAGAAAGCAGTGCTCCACAGGCACTTACTCATGATGAGAGGGCAAAGACGGTGCTTGGAGCAATTCACAGCTAGCACTAGCTCACCACACTAGCACAAGCTCCCTAGTGGGAGCAACCTGTGCTCTGGCCTTGTTCCACACACTTCCTTTAATTGTCTTTCTGCTGCCTTTCCCTCGGGAGTACCTCAGACACCCTAAGTCCAATAACGCACTCTCTCTAGACTCCAACGAGAGAACTTGTGAGAGGGAAAAAAATAGTAGTAGTTCTCTCATGCCAAGATTTCCTTCCCTCACATCCACAACGTTCTGCCGTTCTGTCGTATCTGGCCTATTGTCACATAAACCTCCTATTTATGAAACTCTGCCAGGCGACCTGAGGAGCTGGGAAGGGGCTGAAGGAGGCAGGGGTGGTTGCTGTATCTACACAGTGAAGAACACAGGAGACTGGACCACTGCAGGCTTATGGGGAACCCAGGCCTCGAGGATGGCAGGGGACAGAGGCCACTCAGGGGCCGAGCTCTGGGGGCACAGGCACGGGTCATGCTCTGGTTTGCTGGGCTGCTATATGGAGTGCCACAGATCGGCTGGCTTTAACAAAAGACATTTATTTCCTCAGTTCCAGAGGCTAAAAGTCTCTGATCCAGCATAGGCTTGTTTCTCCTGAGGCCTCTCTACTTGTTTTGCAGATGGCTGTTCTGCCCTGGTGTTTTCACAGGTCCTCCCTCTGCATCTCTCTGTAGCTTAATCTCCCCTTCTCAGCAGGACTCTAGTCACTGTGTGGAGCAGAGCCTGCCCTAATGACTTTTTACCTTAATCATATAAAAGTGTTATCCCCAAATACAATCACATTCTGAGGCAGCAGAGACAGGAATGCAACTAATGTACTTGGGGGAAGATAATGAGGAGAGAAAGAGAAGGGAGGTGTACATGTGATTATGGAGAAATGAAATACTCAGCATCTGCAGAAAGGAAATTCACCTGTATTCCTCCATCCCTAGAGTTCTCTACATTTACCTTTCTTCCCTGTCTCTCAATCCAAGACTCCAAGCTGTAATCCCATTTTCATACCTCAACTGCACAGTTCTTGCCAGCTATTCCACTCACCTGCCCCTTAGCCACCCCACGGCCTGCGGTGGCTCTGGATGCTTTGCACATGATGGCACTGAGGCCATCGATTGCTAAGTCCAGACTCCCTGCCACCGGTTCCTCCCAGGAACCATGCCCCACCCCACCTTAAGTCAGGGCCTTGGGAATTCTCTATTTCCTCAGCCCCTTCCTCAGCCCATCTCAACTGACTAGTATCATTTCACCCATAAGATCTCAACTCAAATGCTCCTTCCTCAAAGAAGCTTTTGAATACCATACACACACAAGTACACACCGCACAGCCAAACACCCTCACACTAAACACAGGTGCTTCTCTCCCCAGATCTCTGTCACATTTGTCATGTTTAATCAAATACCCGAATTGTTAGCATGTTATTAATATGTGTCTCTCCCGCAAGACTTATCACATAGTCATAGATTTATAAGCAGATTCTGTATCTAGTTTACCCATCATTATCTACCTAACAGCTAGGGCAGTGACTGGCACTTAGTAAGTGCTCAATAAATGTAAGCAGGGCCTCCTTGTTGGCGTAGGGCTTAAGTCTCAGTGCTAGCATGCTATTGCCATTGTGGCTTGAGTTCAATCCCCACCCAGAGAGCTAAACGACATATGGCACAGACCTCTCCTGTCTCGTCCAGTGCTCCCCTTAGCAGTGTATTTCAGTAAATCTGCCTATTCTGCTCCCCATTCTGTCTCTGGTGAATACTCTTAGCCCCCCACCTCCCACACCTCTGGCCTATACCCCAGGTCTTTTGTATGCATGCATGCATAAATAAATAAATAAATAAATAAATAAATCTTTAAAAAAAAAACAAACATGTTAGACAAAAGAAAGAATAAATGAACTGTAAATTCATGCAAAAGTTGTCATGTGATCAACTTTTGCTGAATAAGGTAGAGGCAATGTGAAATCATTAAGGAATAATATATAAAAAGAAATATGCACAGATATTAATAAATTCTAAAGCAATGAACCCACACACCTAACTAAATTAGGTCCTAATTCTACAGGAATTACTTAAATATTCCGTCCACATCTAATTTTGCATAAGTATACAGAATGCACATAAATGTTCTATCTTCTGTAGGTGCAGTTTTTAGTCCATCGAAACAGGTCTCTGCAGTCACACTCTCCCTGTGGCTCATTCCACGGCTTAACTTTGACCTAAAACCAACAGGAATTCTTGAACAGCCTCCCATGGTGACTCCAACCAGGCAGGAAACACAAAAATTCTGGGAACAAGATGTGTGTCCCACATTGGAAATGTTTGTATGTGCTGATAACAATCTACCTCAGCTAAACGCATGAGGAAGCCACATGGCCAGCATCTAATGGAACATAGAACATAACTAATAAACCGAAGCAACATTCCACATGTTATCACTTTCAGCTTCCCGCAACATGTGGAAACCGGCTCAGGCACCACTTGGTGGTGTCAGAACATCTAAGGGAAGAGGATGCACGTTTGGGATTTATTACGGTCACTCAGTTCAGAGACGTGTCCCGAGAAGCGCGTTACAACCTCCACATGGCTGTTTGTTACAAAGTTCTGACTTTTAAAAGCGGTATTTTTCTGAAACGCATTTAACTTTCAGATGCATGGGTTATTTGTATAGCACTGGCTGTTTAAAATTCTTTAAAGTAAAATATAAAAACCTAAAGGAACTAGGCACTGCTCTTGAGAAATTATTTAGACCAGAAAAAAAAAAACTTTTTATAAGTATTGCAGCATTTGCATCAACCTGAGACGACTGAATAATTTCGCTGCTAGTCCCCCACTCTCTGTGCCTTCCCCTCAAAGTCAGTTTTCTTGACACCAACTGTTTTATCCAAATTATAAAAGCTCAAGAGGTTCAGCTGGATTTCTTGGCAAGTCACTTTCCTCACACTAAATAAGAAACATGAGGTTAATTAGGAAAATCATATAGCTAGGAAAAGAATATTAACATGATCACAATCTCAAAATAACTTACCTACGAAGAAGGAAGCTCAATTTTGGGAGCTTATTTAGCCTTTCAAATAAATGAACATTACAACATGAACTACTCAATTTCCATATTCAAAGGAAAAGTTAAAATTCAAAGATGTGAAGTTGAATTCTTGAGGTCTTTTCTTCAATTCCTTCTTATCAGTAATCAAACATTCAGTGCATTCCTCACAACAGGTGAGGCAATGCCTCAGCAACCAGGCTACTTCTATTCACAGCCAGAAGCTATGCCTTCTCTAGCTAATTAACAAGGAAAGAAAATCTCTCCAAAGAAAACACATCTACTCCTTCATTAACCTAAGCAGACCTGAGTCAGGTGTTTCAGAAATTATCAACTTGATCACTGGTTCTGAGGTTAAAATATTCATGAGTCCATATATACCAATCAAGCAACCAGTAGACTCCATGAAATGAAGGAACTGTAAGCACTCTAAACAGACCAATCTCTCACACTACGTGGGCTTCACATACAGAAAATCCTTCCAAACTTGAGATTGTTGCTATCTTGAAAAAAATTAAATATGAGTCAAAAGAAATCAGAGGGCTCAGGGATGAAATTTTTCTAGGGCTTGACAAGCTGGACATACTTTACATCAAATACACTGCGTTATTTGTAAAAGATGAGCTTAAGAAGGAAAGGGATGAGTATAAAGCAGGTACAGTTACAGCTGTCGTCACACCTGTGAAAGTACAGTGTCCAATGCCATTCCACTGGGTGGGTAGGTCCTCCAATTAAGCCAGTCATCAGTTTTGAGAGTTTGCCAGGAATATTTGAAAAAAAGATTTTCATCCTATGTAACAGTTCTTTAAAAATATATTTTATTATTTTGGCCAACTGTCGAAATTGTTTCTTCCAACAAAAACGGAATTGTTTTAATTATCTTTGAACAACAAAAATAAGAAAAGTATTGTCTTATTGGGGGGCCATTACCCACAATAAAATTTGTAGTTATTCACAATACTGTACTATCTAGAAATTCAACTTGTGGTAACTGTCCAAATATTTAGTGTCACTTAAATATTTAGCTTCATTTAAAATTATTTCAATACTTATTATAAATCCATTTTTATGAAAACATTACCTCTTACTCCCTGTAAAACCCAACATGAAAGCTGGATTCTCTGCTGTCTTGTGTAGTCCTAAATGACATTTTGTTGCCACAGCAACAACTCTGCTACCTGTGGCCATGATTTGTTAAGAATTCCTCCAACCAGTAAATTCTGTGCTGTGCATTCATAAAACCAAAAGAACGGCTCCAAGCAACATAAAAATTAAGGTTTGATTTCCTACTTAAGATTTACCCACACACACATCTACAACACGTATGTACATATACATACAAAATTATGGCTCTCCCAACTCCATCCAAAAGGTAAAACCCTACCAAATCTCCATTTGACAGTGGAGACACACACACACACACACAAAACACTGCTGTTTTAGATTTCACTGAATAATTGCTACCTGTTTCCTAAAACATCTTAAAATATCATAAAGACTATCTGGAGAGAATTTTAAAAATCAGAAAATGAATTCTTTACATGCAATCTCCTTCCAAAAGGAAAAAAAATAACATCCTGAGGCATCATTTCCTATCTGTTCCATCAAGTCTGGCTTCTTTAGCAATGAACTGATTTAGAAAAATCAAACCAAAGAATAAAGAAAAAAATGTGATCATCAACACCTTTATTCCCCAAACTGCTTCTACTCACCCTCACCGGGGGGCTCCAGGCTTGTACCCGCGGCTGCTGTCCACCCTGGGAGCTCTGCAGATCTTTTGAGCTACAATTAGCCACAGCGCTGCTCTGAGACCTTAAAGCACTTGTGCAGTTCACGCCACCACCCCCACCAGGGCCAGGTTTCCAAGGCCTCTGCTTGATGCCATCCAGAAGTCTGACCAGCAGGATGTTACTTGGAAGCTCCTCGACGCCCGAGCCAACGAGAGTCCTGCACTCGGGACATCTGAGTTCATTTCGGGAACCAACGATTCCCAGCAAACATCGTTTGCAAAAGGTATGCTGGCAAGGCAAGACCTTTGCAGAAGCATCGAGTCGCTCTAGACACACAGGACACTCTAGGAGATCCAACAAGGCAGATTCATCCATCTTTATCTAGTTTACTGAGGAAAAGCTTCAGAAATGTTCATAGCTGTGTGCATCCCTTAAAGTGATTCATGTAACATCCATTGCAGAACTTGCTCTGGAATCATGGGGGTGGAGAAAGAAAAGATTGAAAATTAGTACTGTTTTGGGGGAAAAGGGTTCACAGAGGAGCCAAGATCCAAAAAGTACACAAAAGTGCTTCCTCTGCATATTGCAGCTTTGCTTTGGAATGTGATTCCTGAACTCTGAGTCAACAGTTTAAAACAAAATGGGTTTTTCAACAATTCAAAATTAATCCCCCTACCTATCTATGGAGTACACTATGCAGAAATAACCATCAAATACTACATTGAGTTCCTGGATAAATGGGATTTATGAAATGTAATAAGGAACATAATTTCTTCAGTTCTCAAAGTGATATGAGCTGCCTTGATAAAATATTCAACTCATTCGAGAGGCTCAACAGAAGCAATTGAAAGTTTCCTCTACCTGAAATTACTTTTAAATCCAACAAAGTTCCCAATTTTGCAGCCACTTTAAGAAACCAAGCCTCATGTGATCGCTTGTGGTAAATGATCCCAATATTAAATACATATGTTCCTTCACTGGTCTTTAAAAATAGAACTGTTTAATCTTGCCCAACCAAAAGGAACTGAAGGTTGACAATTCTAAAGGATATAACTAAAGATTTGCATAAAAGCGGGGGGGAAATATAAAAGCACCCTTCTGGGCAGGGGTTGGCAAACTCTAAAACGGATTTCTGAAAGGCCTGTCCTAATCCATTCAGAAAATCTGGCAAAATTATCGCTGAAAGAATTTGACAAGGGAATGCTGGGCTGAAAACGGTGAGCATACTATGAAAAGGGGGCCATTCGGGAAAAAGCAAACAAGCCAGTGACCACGCCATACACCGGCCCCCCCAACAGATGTCAACGTGGATGCCTAGGAGAAAGGGGGTGAAAGGGTCGGATGGAAGCGTTAACAGCTGTTCTTGACAAGAGTCGGGCGGCGGGGAGCCCCAAGACTGCGCCCCTCTTCCCGGCTGCCAAGCCCAGGAGTCCCGGGCCCCGCCGGGAGGCGCGGCGGTCGCAGGCACCCCGGGAGCCAGGTGCGCGGCGCGGGGCCGAGGGTCAGGGCTGCGGCGGCAGGGGCGGGTGCGGGCCCCGGGAGCGCCTCCACCGCCGCGGCTCGCCCCCCGGGTCAGGCCGGCGCACACCCGCACGACGGCGGCAAGTTTCCGCGGCTGCAACCTCACATCGCAGCACAAGTTGCGCAGAGTCAGCCCCACCAGGTGCCACCGGGCAGCAGCTCCCGCGCCGCCGGGCGGAGGGTGCCCCGGGAGCCCGCGCCCCCGCCGAGCGGGGAGACGGCGGCCCCGAACCCGGCGCCTTCCTGCCGGGAGCCGGGAGCCGGCAGCGAGGCCGCGGGCTCCGCTCCGGCAGGTCCGGCTCGGGGCCCCCGGGTGGGGAGCCGGAGGGACGCAGCAGCGCGGGAAGGGGTTGAGGGGCGCACCCCGACCGCGCCGGGTCCCCGCGCCCTACCTCGCGCCTGGGCTCCTCCTCTTTGTTCGCGGCCCCGCAGCGGCGGCGGCGGCCGAGCAGAGGCGGCCCCGCCGCGCCCGCCGCGCTCGCCGCTCGCAGGGTCTGTGACGCGGCGGCGGCACCGGAGTCTCCTCTGTGCCGCCCCCTCGCGCGCCCACAGGCCGCCGCCGCCTCCCCCTTGCCCAGCCCAGGAGGGCGGAGGCAGAGGACGACGAGCGGGAGGTGGAGGCCGAGCCGCCGCCGGCGCCCGGGGCGCGAGGGGGCGGCCCGCACCACAGCGCCTCCCCCCGGAGCCGCCCGGCCGCCGGCCCTGCCCCGCCGCCAGGTACCTGCGCGCCCGGCCGGGGGCGCGGGCCCGGGCCCGGAAGCGCGGTCCTCGGGGGCCTGGGGAAGGTCGGGGGCCGGACGCCTCCGCGGAGCACGCTCGCGGGAAAATGGACCTCCGGAGGGCGAGAGCGCGGGGAGAGGCGGCCGCGGGAAGAAGGAAGCCGCCGCCTGGGGCCGACCCGCCCGGCGTCGGGAGGGGCTGGGTCCGGGAAAGGGCGGGAGCGGCCTGGGCGGGACGGTCCCACTGCGCTGCGCTCGCCCGTGCCGGAGACGCCGGGGCCCCGCAGCGTGAGAGCCTAGTCTGTGCCCGAAGGTCGGAGAGGGGCGCTTGCATTCGGGATGTGGGACAGCCCCAGGGCAGCGGCCCACCCGCCCATTCCAGGGGACCCCGGTCACCCAGCAGTGCTCCCCCATGGGGCACCCAGGCCTCCTCCAGCCTCCCCCGGGAACCAAACCCGAGCCTGCTGGGAGCATTGCTGCCCTAGAAACCCCGAATGGGGAAGGAGCGAGGCTAGGAAAACAGGGGTGGAGGCTTCAGCCCAGCTTGGGAGGCCCTGTTAGACCTGCCCTAGACGGGGGGAATTCAAAGTCTGACCTCAGGTAAGCTGGCACCATAAAGCTGGCCGAGAGGCGCCTCTTTTATCTGAGCCTGGGAGGCAGCCATAAACATCACGGTAGGCTTTGTTTGGGTTGCCCCAGGCACACACCTGTAACTCTAAAACTTCGTGTTGAAAAACACCTCCACGGATTTTGAACTTTGTTTTTCAGACTCGGTTCAGAGGGGAAGCAAGTTAAAATGTCATTGATCTCAAAGTTGTCATTATTTTATTTGCATGTACCATCAGCTTATAAAAAGTTATCTCAGATACTCTTCCTCAGAAGTGCAGGAAGTAGGTGAAAATAAGAAACTACGCAAGAACTGGCCGCCAACCTGGCTGACACTTGTAAGACGACTCAGATCATCCTCTAGTCTCTAGCAGGGTTACATCTAAACTATTCAAGACAAATGAGAATCATTTAAGAAAAAATGTTAACTATTATCAGTCATTCACTATATGCCAGTCACTGTGCTAAACATGGATTCATTCACTCCCCATTGCAACCAATCCTCTGCTATCATCCCTCCTTAGCTTTATTCTGAACAGATGAATTTACTGATAGTCATACTGTATGAATATGAGAAGTAGTAAACCTTCCCCCCTCCCCATTAGAAGGTACCAAACACATCCATTTGAGCTGAGACATCAAGTAAAGAAATGAATAGAATCAGTTTTTTTTAATCCAACAATCTACAAAGAAGACACTCCACAAATAAGGACTTAACCCACCTCCTTCTGCATCTGGAACTGCGCAGGTGAAGGTGAGGCTGACTGGCAGATTATTTGTCAGTAAGCAGATAGGTGCTGTTTACAATTATAAAACTAAAGCCCAGATAGCTTCATTCCTCCCCAGGTGACACAATAAAAAATGTTGAACCAAAACTCAACCTCAGATAACTGGATTTCAAGCCCACTTCTCTTCCCACTGTCCCAAGGTCTCTTGCACATCACCTGAGCTAAAACCGAATGCACTATGTATCCTCTTAAGGGGAATACACTGTTGATCATGTAATTACTCTGGAGAGCAAGGAACAATCTTTGTTTTGTTCTTATCTGGGATTTTGCTTTTCTTTAGAAAGCAGAAGACACATGAGTGAAATGGTTCTTGAAACGCTAAGCAGGAACGTCAGTAGTAGTACCACCCATTATCAAGGAATGAAGACAATATATCCAAGGCCACAGAGCAAAGAAGCTGGCACAGAAGCCATGAATATTATCTGCGACATGGCAGCCCTTCTTTGAATGTCCCTGGTGCTAGCTCACTGTTTTGTAGCACACAGCTTTTATTAGCCTTAATCGCTCTAGTTATAAGATGAAGTTTTAAGCAAATTACTTAAACCTCTTGAGCCATCTTCCTTCTGTCAGATAGCTACAAAATAATACATTTCTTGGGGTGTGATGGAAGGATTTGATGAGATAACATGCTGGTTCACTATAATCTGTACATCTCTATTAATAAAGTAAGATATCATCATCTGCCAATGGGACAGATTCGCAAGCAGAGCTATCTCAGGCAAAACCCTTCTTTCCCAAGGTCTTAAAAAAGTCTGAGACAACACTAGCACTTACAAACTCCTGTCAAGAGAATATTATAGGGGAAGGAGCAGTTGGGGAAAGAGAAGCATGTTCATCTTCCCATTCCTGGGAACTGAAACATGAAAGAAAGAAAGAATGTGTGCTTGATAGACTTATGGCCCCTGTTACTTTGAGTAGATACACTAAAAAAATATAAACACACCCTGTATGTATAAAGACAGCTGGGATTTTTACAGTTCTTATTCTCCCAAGACTTCAAAGTACCTTCATACGTGTTTTCTCACTTCTCAACATCCCTCTAAAGCAGTAAAGACAGATATAATCACCCCCACGTTGCAGATGGGAAAAAATGAGGTGCAGAGAAGTTATTGCTCTTAGTGGTAATGTTATAACCAAATCAAGCTTTTAAATTCCCAGTCCACAGCACACTTTGGTAAGCTCTGGTATCAGGCTTATACATGCATATACATACATGTGTCCGATCATCCGTTTTCTTCAATACTTATTCCTTCCCCAGTTGCCATGACAGTAAATGGCAGCCCTATTCACCCAGTTGTTTAAAGTGGAAACCCTAGGGGTCCTCCTTGATCTCTCCTTTTTCCTTTCTATCCCTCTCCATCAGCAAGTCTGCCAGCTACCTCCAGTAAATTACAATTTCTACCCACTTCCCTTTGCCTCCCTGGCACCTGTATTTTAGTCTCCATCACTTTACCTCTGACCCTCCTCAATGCCTGCTCTGTTCCCATGCCCGTCATCAGAAGCTTGCCCTGAATTCAGTGACATTTGAAGAGAGTTACCAAAAATCCACAGCAGATCACGTTCTTCCTTTGCATAAAATGCATCGTTTTTTTCCCCATCACGCTTGGATAAAAATCAAATATCTTCCAAGTCCCTATGTCACTGGGACCCTGTGCCAGCATGCTCTGCCACGGCGCTCCATTGTGGTTTTTTTTTTTAAGATTTATTTTTATTGTATACATACATGAACTGGGGTATAGGACAGAGGTGTGCAAGGTGAAAGGATTCACCAGAAACAGAGTGGGAACAGAACAGGTAGATCTACTGAAATACACTGCTGAGGGGAGCAGTGGACGAGACAGGAGAGGTCTGCTGCGCCATGTGGGTCAGCTCCCTGGCCGGGGATTGAACTCATGCAGCAGTGGCTGCCGATAGCTTGAGAGCACTGTGTCTTTAAACCCTGTGGCACCAGGGAGGCCCAACACTTTGGTTTTACCTTTGTATTACACTTTACAGTCTAATTTCTGATTACTTAGTTATGGCCTCTATCTCTTACCTGAATATAAGCTTCCTGAAGGCATAGACTGGATCTGTCTTCATCCTTGTATCCTCAACAGCCAACCCATGTGTGTACTGGGAATATTTCCTAAACAAGAAATTGATCAAGTATAGAATTGTATTTATGTCATACTAAAGCTACATATATATACTTTGTACTTCCCAGCCCTACATAATCAGGCAGACAATGTTCCAAATTCCACTGAAAATCTTTCTTATAACCTATCATCAATCAATTCATTTTTATATAGATGATAATGACACACAATTCTTCCTCTCACATTTCACAGTTAAGCTGGAGAAACAACAGTTAAATGCCAGCAATGAACACAGAACATAATGCAATGCCAGATTATTTTCATTCTAGATCTGTCTTAATGGTGTACCGTCTACTCAGTTCCCCAAGCAAGCAAGAAAATGCAGTCATCTTGAACTCCTCCTTCTTCTGCTCCCTTTCCCACCTCCCATTCAGTGAGATAATCCAGAGATATTAAAAAATGCTTCTTAACTCTGTCCCTTCCTCCCAATCCTTATTTCATGGCTAAATTTGTTTCTTCCTTGAATAATACTTATTCTCACTGCTTTCATTCTCTCCAGGGAAATTTTTTCTAGAAAAGTTTTGAAGTTAATTTCTCTTCCATTTGCTAACTGGATAACCTCAAGCAATTTTCTGTGCCTGAATTTCCCCTGTAACATGCCCAGGATATGACCATCTACCTCAGGGGCTTTCTGGTGATTTTACTTAAACTACAAAACCTTGCCCACACATGGTAACTACTTCATAAGTGATGGCTAGTAGTGTTTTTATTAGAACCTAAATTCAGTCCTGTATCCACTACTGAATGACTAGGCAAATTTCTTTGATTTTCTCAGTTTCAACTTTCTTTCTGTTATCCACTTTGAAAACTTGTAAAAAGTTAGTGACAAGACTCATTGAAAATTTTAGCACAGCACCTTTCTGCCCCATAATGATGTCTCAAAGTGTTTCCTTCCTTTTTTCTCTGTATCTTTTTTGCATGTTTCCATATAATTAGGAAATGAGTTGGATTAACCTTTAAGCTTCTTTCCAGCATTAAAAGGTTTTTTTCATCCTAATTGCACAAAGAACATCTAAGAGCAATGGAGCTCCTTGTGCAAAGTCAAGTGGTCTTGAGGCACCATAGCTATCAGGAAGCTGGGCTCTTAGCAGTTCGAGTGAGGCAAACACAGAGAAGTTATTTTGGGCTGCTATAGTGGGAAGGTGGTGCAAACTCCACTGTCTGACAAAAAATCTGAGCAGATGGAGTATTTATAGTCACTCCCCGAGGATTTCAGTTCACTCAGAATGGATGCTGGGGAGAAAGCCCGATGAGTGGGATGTAACTGAACGGCATCTTCCTCCAGTATCTTGAAACAGGTCTGAACATTTGAGGAGTTGTTTGACAGTGTGATGCCTGAGGAGAGGTGGAGTTCTCTAAACTGACTGTAATTCTAACCCAGCCTTCAGGGAGTGTTGTGGAGGTATAGTGCAGTCAGAATCACCTGCAAAGCGCATTGACAAGGCAGATACCTTTGCCTCATCCCTTGAAATTCTGGCTGAGAAGGTCTAGAACAGGCTCCACCATCAGGAGATTCTAATGTAGGTCATATTGGAACCACAATTTGAGATATGCTAACCTAGAGTCACCCAGAGGCACATTCCCAGGTGCTGATGGGGGGCGGGGTGGGAGAGCTAATCTAGAAAGGGTTTTGTTGAGAAGGATATGGGAACTGGAGCTATTAACAACAGGAGAGCCTTGGAGTGTTTTCAGCTCAATTCATCCCACTTTATCTCCCTCTTGAGTGCCTGCTCTACCAAGCAGTGTTTGCCCTCTCCTCTTAATAAAGGCTGGGCAGATTTTTTAAGACCATCAGTTTAAAAGGGAGGCAAAACACTAACCTGCTCAAAGAGGTACATATGACTGGCCCCACGTGAGCCCAGAATCCCAAAAGTAAACCAAGAGCACCACATCAAGTCTCTGGAGATACTGTTAACACTTCACTGAAAACTAGATGTCCCTAAGATATTTCTAACCCAGGTTCAAAGAGAAATTTATCCAGCATGAGGAAAATATAACAGAATTTCTTCCTCTCCATTAAAAATACTCTCGTCAAATCCCATTATTTTAAAAGTTAAAACCTTGAAGTGGTCTTTTTGCTTCTAAGCAAATTTACTTGCTTCTAACTCAAACTATCTGAATGTTGATACTACCCATTGTTTTATGTAGCCATCTTGAGGAAATGAAATTCTATAATCTTGCTCTGTAACCATTCTGTATATTAAAGATTGTTTATCAATTTTTGGACATTTTTCTTAATCAAATTTAAAGATAGCCTTTTCTAATTGAGTTAATAAGACAAGCTTAAAAGCATATACTTATAGGGAAAACACATGCATGAACCATGTTTATTTTTTCATTATATTGTTGGGCAAAAGCTGTGGGCTTTTCTCAATATATCCACCCTAATTCATATGCATACTCAAGTTCAAACTTTTATTTTGTGATCATGAGTAGAAATGATCCCATCATAACATTTTCTTTTGCTGATTGTTGATGTTTCACCTCTTTTCCTTGCTCCTAAATAAAATGTATTTATTCAGTTCTCAAGAGCATAATTATCATCCCACCAGGTTCTGCTCATGCTACACCTCAAATTTATTTTCTGAAAACTTGTCTGAATTCAGTGAGTAGTTTTCCTCCTTTCACTGAATCAGTTTCTTTATTATTTTTCAGTCTCACGCCCCACAAAAAATTTCACACCAACCTTCACATTGTCGGTTAGAATTTCTGTCCTCATAACTTTTTGTACATTTCTTTCATAAGTCTGTGCAATGTTTGAATCAAGCAATATAAAGTTAAAAGGGACAATTTGAAAATTTTCTTTTAAAGTAATAGACACAATTAAAAAAATTTTCCATCATCTTTTTATATCACATGCATTCATTTGATGGAGTAGCTAATACATTTATTAAAAAGCATAGGCCAACATAAATTCTATAACATAATAAAATTTAAAAATCTCATCAAAAAAGTATGCTTGGTTGATGTTAAATAGGCCTAAGTAAAGCACTATGAAAGATAATATTTTTAATCATCACACTCAAAATAATCCCTGTGATTCAAAATGAGTGGCTATGGTTTTTTAAAATAGGAAACCAAGATGGAATAGATCCAGATGACATTCTTTCTCTTTGACAAGATTGTGGAAGACTAAAGATTAAGATAATTTCCTTGTTTTCCATGATGCTTTTATGCAAAAATGATGATTTGCATAATTTCTTTTCAGTCTCAATTGAATTTCTGAAGCTATTTTTCAAGCAAACTTCCACATGTCTCCAGTGTACACCATCTGTCTCATCTCTCTTTCTCTCTTTTTTTTAAGTATTACAATTATCTTGTAACAGGAGCTGTCAAATCTTTATCCCCCAAGGATTCTTTCCTTTGATAAATGAAAAGGAACTGTATATATTGTTATGTGTAGTTGTATGAATGTGACGGGGGTTAAAGAAAGGTTAGATGTTCAAAGCATTTATGGCTAAGTTAACATATTGAAGGAAATGTGATCAGGTATCCTGGCTCGAGTTTTTAAATCAGATTCTTTAGGAAAGTGAATGAATGTTTAGTCAAAAGATCCAGTGTTCTTAAAGCAATGAAGAATTTACAAATAGCCTTACTAAGTTTTGTAGCTCCTAATACAAGTGTTAGAGAAAATATGTAAAAGAGAGGATGATGTGACTTATACGCAGCAAATTGCTTATAAAAACTATTGGTATTGCAAATGGTTGATGCTTTTACTGGGGAAATCAAGTTTCATGTTTACATAGTAAGTGTATACTCAGCAGGAACTTCCAAGAAATCACATGAATTGCCAAGAAAAAGTCCACATTGAAATATTATTTAAGAAAAAGTACTGCCAAAAACATTTAAGTTTTTTTTAAAAAAATTGAAGCTTATAAGGAAATGCAATAGATAGAATTTATGTAGTACTTACAATTTACAAGCAATATATTTTATAGCATTTCATAAAAATTTTATTTGTAATGCAATTTCAATCAATTTGTAGAACTCTAATTACTGAAACTTAGTAAGAAACTACAAAAGTACAGTTTAAAGCTTTAGCTATCCAGAATCCTTGGAAAACAGGTTACTTGGGAAAACCAACTTTCATTTGGATGAAAATACTTGACCCTTGAACAACGCAGGAGTTAGAGGTACCAAACCTGCTCATTTGAAAATCCACATGTAACTATTGACTCCCCCCCAAAATTAACTGCTCGTAGCCTGCTGTTGACCAGGAGCTTTACTGATAACGCAGTCAATTAATACTTACTTTGTTGTGATATATGTGTTATGTTCTGTGGGTTTACAATAGAGTAAGCTAAAGAAAATAAAATGGCATTAAATCCTAAGAGAGGGCCTCCCTGGTGGCACAGAGGTTAAAGTCTCAGTGCTATCAAGCTATTGCCAGTCACTGCTGCATGAATTCAATCGCTGGCCAGGGAGCTGACCCACATGGCGCAGCAGACCTCTCCTGTCTCCCCGCTGCTCCCCTCAGCAGTGTATTTCAGTAGATCTGCCTATTCTGCTCCCCACTCTGTCTTTGGTAAACCCTCTCGCCATCCCACGCCTCTGGCCTGTATCCCAGCTTGTATGCATAAATAAATAAATCTTTAAAAAAAATATTAATACTTACAGATAAGTCCAAATCATCATTATAAATATCAGTTATTGTACAAATAGGGTTAAAAAAGTATGGGCTCAGAAAGACTCCATTTTGAACTCTTGCTATGGATGTTTTTACATAGGTGACTTCAAGATTGTTATTTAAACTTTATCAACCTTAGTCTCATCATCTGTAAAATGCAGATAGAGGTACCTGCTTCATAGGTTATTAAGAAGCTTAAAAGAGCCAACAAATCTTAAAGGAGAATGCTGTAGTCACATAACCCATAGTAAGAACTCAGCAAAACTTAACTAGTCTTAGTAGTGTTAGTTTTAGTATTGACATGATTATTTTACATTGAGATATTATTTAGAAATTTTTTGTCTTAATAATATCAGAATTCTATATGTAATTTTTTTTTTTTTATCTTTTCTTGGCACCAGAAGCTCCTCGAATCTTTTCATGGTGAGGGTTGGAAAGTCCCACACAAGAGGAAGAGTAGCTAAGGGCACATTCCATCTCAACTCTCCTGCCCTACCTTCTCCTTGTATGAGTCTTAGTATCTGAACGTGACGCTAGGTCTTTACACATCTTTGGCGGCAATCTCCTCTATTACTTGACTCACCTTTGGAATTTTCCTCTACTCACCACCTCCGCACCCACTTTTGGTCAAAATCTTCATGTGTGGATTTTATCTGAAACACTTCTTGGATCTCTGTTCTCACACATTTTTTTCTGAGTACGTTACTTACTTGTCCTGCTTCCAAGTGCTGGTTTCTTCAAATCCAGTCTTCCCTTTTGGTGCTTGGCAGTAGGTCTATAGACTATTACTTCTCACAATTTGCACAATATCAGTCTTTCTCAATTAATTTACCCAAGTTGCTAGTGTCACAGTGATCAGTTAGCCAAGATTATAAGAATTGTGTGTAGAGCTATAGAAAGTAGTCAAAATGGGCAAATACTTTGATACCATATCAAAGTGCTTCATCTTCTACCTCTTATCTGCAACCACTCCTGCCCATAAACCAATACACAGTATGGTAACCAGGTGAGTATGCTTCCGTATCAAGAGATGAAAATCTTCCACATTCCCAGATCACCCTGACTGGCTGCCACTCTTTAGTTATTATTATCTTGGTAGGTGCCTTATGATAGCTGATTAATATTTTAAGTTGCATGCCCCTGAGAATTAATTGCTGCTTGTCATTTGAATTTTCTCTTGAGTTTGTTAGTCTTTATCAGTATGATAAGAGCCCTTGTATGTTAAAGATATTATTTATCTGACATTGGCATTGCTAATATTCTTTCCCAATTGGTAATTAGCCTCTTCACTTTCTTTATAATTTATTCTTCTTTTTAAATTTCGTAGCAATCTTGAATATATTGAAAAGTTACAAGTACAACATAAAGGACTCTTGTTTTCCTGAACTATCTGTGAGTGAGTTGCCAACATGGTGCTCCAATCACCTCATAGTCTCCTATACAACCACAATGTCACCAACCAATTTGGGACAGTGACATTTGTATATATCACCAGCAGTCAGTTTTGTTAACAACAACAAATCCCAAGAATATTCTTTAGAGCAACAACTCATCCATCTCAGAATCACACATGGTATTAGTTACCACGTCTCTTTAATCTCCTTCAACTTGGAAATCATTTCTCATTCTTAAATTTTTTAAAGATTTATTTATTTATACATAGAAGAGCTGGATGTAAGCCAGGGGGTGGTGGTGAGGGGATTCACCAGAGACAGAGTGGGGAGCAGAACAGACAAGTTGACTGAAATACAATGCTGAGGGGAGCAGCAGGTGAGACATGCCCATGTGGGAAGCTCCCTGGCTGGGAATCGAACTTGTGCTGCGATGGCTCTGGATCGCTTCATAGTGCTGAGAGTTAACCCTTTGTGCCACCAGGGAGGCCCCTCATTCTTGAATTCTTTTGAAGATTATAGAACAGATATTATGTAGAATTTGGGTTTGGAAATATTGCTCATTATTCGATTCTGGTTCAAATTCTACATTTCTGGAAAATCCCAGAAGTGATTTTGTGTTCCTCTTAACCATTCTGTGAGGGGGCACGAGATTAGTGCTGCCCAATTTGATTTCAACCTGTTTCAGATAGTATCTTCCAGTATTCTCCAAGGTTATGTTTTCTCTTGGTAGTATTTTCTAGGACGTATTTTGAAAGTGGATGGTCCTGTATCTAACATACCTTCAATTTATTCACACACACACATAATACATAATTCTTTATGTATTCAAAGGGCTGTATGTGTTTCTGTCACTAGTTTATTTTGATGCTTAGATTTGTCCTAGATTCATTTTATACTTACCCTGCCCCCATCCTGGAATCTCATTTTTTCAAGCAGCTCTGAAGAAATGGCTTTCAGTTAGTTCTACTGCATTCATGGCATGTGAAGCATCTCTGCCTTTGGTCTTCTTAGTGGACCTGTAAGGAACACACACGCATACACACGCTCACATCTGTGTTTACTTCTCTCTATGTTGAAGTCCATGAGCTCAAGATCCTTCCAATTCTACTCTACTCCAGGACCAATCTGCTTTTTCTCTTTCCATATTTATAATTCCTTCCGCCTGACCCCCATTTCCTTGGTTTATTGACTTCTCTGTTCAGTTCTCCTGTGTGTAACCAGTTTCCCATAATCTGGCTGGCCTTTCCTCCTCAAGGAAACCTTTCTCACTCACCCATGCTCTGCCACCCTGCTCCCTACACAGACTCCCCCAGCCCCACGTAGCTCAGGCCCCAACTCCCAAGCCAGGTCAACTCCTCACTGTGCTGTATGCCTCTGCAGACGCCCTCTCTACCTTGCTGGAGCCCCACTGAGGCCGAAACATCGCCCAGGGGGATCCCTCCCATTCAGACATGCTTTGCCCTATTTGACCTTGGACATTTCACACCTGTCCACCCCTCCATGAGCCACTGTGTGGCTCCTCTCTCCCCATTACCAACATCTACATGCCCAGTTTCACCTGAGGCCTTTAGAATTACTGTGTCAGGGAGGGGAGGGAAAGGGAAGCAGGGAAGGAAAAGGTGAAATGTGAAAGCAGAGAGTTCTTTGTAATTTTTGTTTCTGTATTCAAAGGTCATTTTATCTATAGCGTCTAGATTTTCTCCTGCCTTTTTTGAAAGATGACCTCACATCCTAGGGTATAGTGTCATGTTGTTTCTACATGTTTTTATTTCATCGGGAACTTATTTTTTATTATGGGATGAATTTTGCCATTTTATTCCAAATGGATGATGGTTTACAGCATCACTTCCTTCAACATATTCCTCCAACCAATACAAGGGGAAAGTACTGATAGAAATTCAAAAGTGGGATTGGAGAGAATCACCAGACGTTGCCAGCTAGGAGGGAATGCCTGGAGCACAATCCTCCCGCCTTCCACCCAGACTGGCAGAGCTAGCGCTAAAAGAAGGTGTGTCTACAAAAGAAGCTGGGCCACTCTCTCCCCCTTGCTGTGGAAGAGGGCACAGCCTGTTAACCTTCAAAAAGAGAATAGCAAGGTTAGCAGGTAAGCCCAAATGCATTTATTTGGGAATAGCACAGAGAATTACAATTTGGGGTATACAGATTTAGGTACAAACCTAAAATACATCCCCAAGAGGGGTCCAGATTGGAGGGTGGGATGGTTCTTCTTTTTTTTTTTAATGATTTATTTATTTATGCATACAATCTGGGGTGTAGGCCAGAGGTGTCCGGGTGGTCAGAGGATTCACCAGAGACAGAGTGAGGAGCAGAACAGGCAGATTGAAATATGCTCTTGAGGGGAGCAGCGGGCGAGGCAGGAGAGGTCTGCTGCGCCATGTGGGAAGCTCCCCGGCCAGGTATCGAACTTGTGTTGCAGTGGCTCTGGATAGCTGCATAGTGCTGCGCTTAACCCGTTGCACCACCAGGGAGGCCCAGGATGGTTCTTATAGAGGGAAAAGAAGATGGAGTCACGCAGAATGGGGATACAGATGTGGCAATAGTCAAGTGGAAGAGTTCCAAGGTAAAACGACCAGGTGAATGGATCACAAAGTAAAAGGAGGTAAAAGTTCCCATTAGCACCCTTTTCAAACCAGATCTTCTGGTTCTTGGCTTTTTGGAATGTTGGCTATTTGACCCAGGGTAGGGGTCACCCAGTTCAAAGAGGACAGTAAAGCGACTTTTTCCGGCCCTATTTTAATATAGCTTAAGTGGTGTCAACATTTCCCAGCTGTGTAGGAGGCTCACAGGATGTGCGCTGTGGGGAAGGGGCACTGTGGTGAGGGCCCAGGGCCAGCTCTTCCCTTGGGGAGGCTGCAGGGCGCAGGACACAGGTGCAGTCCTACCCCAGACAGGGACAGAAGGTGGCAAAGGACATGATGTAATGCCACCATCTGGCAGCAAAGGATGTTTATACTTTTTTTTTCTTTTATAAAAATTTATTTTTCATTTATTTATGCATACAAGAACTAGGTTGTAGGCCAGAGGTGGGAGGTGAGGATTCACCAGAGACAGGGTGGGGAGCAGAACAGGCAGATTGACTGAAATACACTGCTGAGGGGAGCAGCGGGTGAGGCAGGAGAGGTCTGCTGCGCCATATGTGGGTCAGCTCCCTAATTTAGGCCATAAGAATGGGGATAGTGTGCTAGTGCTGAGACTTAACCCCTAGGCCAGCAGAGAGGCCCTACTTCTTTTTTATAGTGCCATTAGGTGGTAGGACTTGGGTTATCTGGAAGCAATTGCTAGAAAGAGGACTACTTATCTGGGTGAACTGAATTTCATAAACACAAAACACAACAACCCATGACAGGAAAAGGCAGAGAGCAAGGCTCGGGCATCTGCTGCGTTTCACGAGTCAGCTGGGGAGTGTGTCTTCTCTGAGGGAAAAGGGGCAGGGCTGGAAGTCTCCAAAGGGCATCTCCAAATTGCTGCAACCAAGAAAGAACCAGAATTTGGAAATGTGTCATAACAGGGAGCATAGGACCCCCCCCACACACAAAAAAAATATTGTAGGAATGGTGCTGGACTGTAATAATCCTGCTCCCCAACCCCCAAGCAGTGAAGCAGACCTGAGCTGGCAAGAGAGGAAAAGCACTGTACTGGATGCCATATTGAGGTTTTCACTTAAGATTGGCTCAGATTACTAAATACCTAAAAGTCTGATTGTTTTTTAGAATCAAAAGAGGCCAAAAGCCATGGGATATACTGGAAATGTCACTAAAAGCTAGGAAATATTTCTGACAAAATGTGTGCGGCAGCAGCAGGAGAAAGCTGGGCTGTTTCCTGGCTGTTCCTCATTAAGCCTCGGTTACACCCTGTCCGCTGTCTCTCCTGCTCTCGCCCTCACCAGGCCGGACCCACGCAAGTCTTGGGGTTCCCGCATATGTGGGCTATAGAGAAATAAAACAAAGGTCAAACTAAACTAAACCAAGCCAAACTCTAGAAATCTGCTGTAGAATTGAGGCTACTCGAGGGAGGTGGGGGAAAGGGAGCAAAGCAAGGAGGGGCCCCAAAGGACTGTGGTGGAGGATTATGGGGTTTTGGTGGTGGGAGTGATGTGGCACCCCCAGTCATATACAGTGTTGTAAACCAAGGTTACTTAAAAAAAAAAAAATTAGGGCCTCCCTGGTAGCGCAAGGGGTTAAGTCTCAGCACTGTGAAGCTTTCCACAGCTACTGCAACAAGAGTTCTATCCCCGGCCAGGGAGCTTCCCACATGGCACAGCAGACCTCTCCTGCCTCATCTGTAGCTCCCCTGAGCAGTGTACTTCAGTCAGTCCGCCTGTTCTGCTCCCCACTCAGTCTCTGGTGAATCCTCTCATCCCCCACATCTCTGGCCTACACCCCAGTTCTATGCATAAATAAATAAATCTTTTAAAAAAATTTTTTAAAGAAATAGCTTTTAAGTGTACTTCTTCCTACTTTGTTTCTTTTCATTATTTTCTATCAGAATTCTCTCTCCCAACCTTTTATTTGATTCATTTTTGTTCTTCTTGTAATTTTTTAGCTTGATCCTAAATCTGTTGTTCTCTTTTTTTTTTTTTTTGAATAATAAAGCATTTAGGTTTATGATTTCCCAGTAGGACTCTTTCAGTAGTGTCATGCATATTTTGATAGGAAGTTTTCCCCATTATTGCTTTGTAGGTGGTTTGTAATTTCAGGTTTTTTTTTTTTTTTTAAAAAGATTTATTTATTTATGCATACAAGAGCTGGGGTATAGGCCAGAGATGTGTGGGTGGGTGGGGGCGTCTGTGTGAGAGGATTCACCAGAGACAGAGTGGGGAGCAGAACAGGCAGATTGACTGAAATACACTGCTGAGGGGAGCAGCAGATGAGACAGGAGAGGTCTGCTGCACCATGTTGGTCGGCTCCCTGGCCGGGGTCAAACTCGTGCTGCAGTGGCTAAGGAGAGCTGCATAGTGCTTAGACTTAACCCCTTGTTAAGTCTTAACCTCAGGGAGGGCCTGTAATTTAAGTTTTATTCACATTTTGATGAAGGGTTATTTAGGATATTGTTTCTTAATTTCCAAGTAATTAGAGGATTTTGGGAGGGGTATCCCCTTTCCATCATTTCTTTTTTTAAAGGAATGTGGCTGATTAAATCTCTGCTTTTGTGAATTAGCTTAGATATCCTAGGTATTTGAGACCAAAGACAAGATTAACTTTCTCAAATGTTCCATTAAAAGGCAAAAGAAACATAGATGTAATAGTCCATATATCTTTTAGGTAGAATTTATTGCTGTTGTATTTTATTCCTGTTTATTTACTTTTTATCTGCTGGATTTTCTGATTCTGAAAATTAAGACCCTCTAATGTAACTGTATGTGTACTACATTCTTTTAATGATTTTTGCTTGATATATTTAGGTACCGTATTGATTGGTGAACATGATTTGTGGGTGTTATACCTATTTTATACATTAGCCTTTTATCATTACATAATGTCCTATTTATTCAATAGTAATATTGCCAGACTTGGTTTTTTTTCATTTATATTGATCTGATGGTATCTCTACATTTTCTGAGTTTTAACCTTTATCACTTCAAAGTTGGTTTCTTAAGTAACTTGCGGTTGGGTTTGCATTTTAAACCACACTGACTGTTATCAGCAGATAGCATCCAAATGTCTCTGATCTCAGGGTTACAGCTAGAAATCCATTCTGATTCGTTTTCTGTGTCAGTAATTTGTTCGTCTTGCCTGGTAGAACTTAGTTATTATCCTCAGAATTAGGACATTTTACTGGAATTTGTCTGATTCCCTCCCCTCCCCTCCCCTCTCCTTTCCTTACTCAGAACTCAAAGAATCCTTTCTATCTGAAGATTCAAGTGGCTCTATGTAAGATTTTCTTCCCCAATTTAAACTTTTCCTCTCCTCCCTATATTGCTTTCTCTTCTTTTGAAATTCCTATTTATATATAAATTACAAACATCTTTTTTTTTATTTGCCTGTTTCACATCTGTCTCTAAATTTTGCTGTTTTGAGATATCTTCCCCCCACTATTTTTTCCAGGTATCTGCCCACATCTCAACAGTTGCCATATTCTTTTTCAGTTTATCTGCTTTAAAATCATGTTCTTGAGTTCCAAAGATAGCAATTAAATGCTCTAACTGGAGCCCTTGGCTGCATTAATTACTTTTTTTGGTTCAAGCTGCCATGTTCTCCTCTAGTCAGTCTACTCTGCCGGCAGCCCCTGCCCTTCCCCAGCGATCTGCACATCCTCCCTCTGCCTCTGCCGCTACTGTGCCCACCTGCAGCATTACTCTCCCTGCGCCAAGTCTTACACCAGAACTGACAACGGATTACTGGGAGGCTCAGTAGCCTCCACTCCAATGTGCACACAAACCATCAATTGGAAAATTCTCAGTTTCTCCTTCAAGCTCCTCTGTTCCCCAGTTTCCTCAGCTACAAGGCTTCATTTTGTCCAGTGTCAAACATGAAGAATGAACTCACTAAATGCCTATAGGGACCTGAGAGACCAAGAGTTCCTCAGGGACAGTTGTGTCAGCTGTAGGTTTATAAGATTAAAATATTGCATGCAACATACTTACACTAAAATATTATTTACTGTTTGAAATTCAAATTAAACTGGGTTCTCTTTCTCTCACCAATCTAATCAGTTACATTGTTCTTCCTCTATCTCACTTATCAATCTAATCAATTTCATTGTTCTCCCTCTAATTTTTCCTCTTATCTATGGGTCTATGGCCAAACCCTGTGATCCCTGACCCTTGCCATTCTGAGGCCCCAGATTCTCTCTGATCTGAGGGATGTGAAGGTCTGTGTTCTGTAGAGCTCTCCCCATGTTGGAGAAGCCCCTCCATTCCCACCTCCAGGGCTCTACTTGAGAAGAAATTCACACATACTGAGTTGGGAGAGGAAAGAGTGATACCAAGGTACACATTTAGGCAACTATCATCAAATATGTGGAGAAAATGATTCTTATCCTAGAGCTCCGTAGGCAGCCAATCTATCAAGTAGGTAGAAAACAGGCAAGAAACATATTCAGCCCAGCAGGCACTCAGACTGAGAAGCACTTGTATAGTTCACACTCCTTAGGCACACCTTCACGAAAAATTGACACTTAATCATAGGAACGATGTAAGTATGTGATTACTACAGAAAATGATACCATTTACACAAGCAAAATGCAAAAAAAAAATCTTTGAGTTGTTTTACCTTAGTCATAGCAACATCACCAGGGTTTGCAATACTGGCACACCTACCGGAAGATGGTGCATGTTCGTGTAAACTAAGGTAGGAAATAATGTAGTGGTTGGAGTCATTTGCACAAAAGAGGCCAACAATTCCAGTAACGCACCACAGTTCATGCAAAAAATAAGGACATTTAAGAGCAAGCTGAATGCAGATTTACACCGAACAAGTCCTAAGAAAGACAGGGTGCTGAGACTATGTGATGCCACCTGCTTCTGGGCAGGCGCTTGCAGGGCTCTGAAACCCTCAAAGCATGAGAAGTTAACAAGATTGTCACTGACCCCATCTTGGCTCAAAGCCTCTTGCTTATTTCTGGTTTCCAGTCATGCTCTCAGCATAGCTCAAATACTCAAGAACATTTATCACCCCTGTTCATGTTTGCAGAGAGGGCAGGATTTGCTGTTCCCTGCCCTGGGAGGAGAGCGTGGGGTGACAGCACCTGCTGTCCTTCCCTCTGGGGGAGGGATGGCTAATGTGACGAGGGTGCACCTGGCGCTCTCTAGGCCACAACTTTCTAGAAGCTAGGATTCTGTGTCTCAGGTTACAGGTGGGCCAGCGGGCCTCTCCTGGGCCTGCTGCTCAACAGACAGCCTGTGATCTCCCTTTCACTTCCTGTCCCCGTTGTTGAAGGCACCCCTGGCCCCCTTTTCCTCTCCCTCTGACAATTGGGAGGTGGAGGCCAGTTTGAGTTTCTCTGTGGTTGCTTGTAAGTGAACTGACAGGGTCCCAAAAGGATAGCTCTCTGGAGGGAGCAGAACATCTCATAGGCTTCAGTTCTAAGTCTAATTTTCCAAAATGGTTTCCTGGCAACCCTGCTCAGTCAGTTATTTATTTATTTATCTATATATCTATTTATTTATTTATATGAAATATTTATTTTTATTTATGCATACAAGAACCGGGGTGTAGGCCAGCGGTACAGAGGGTGAAAGGATTCACCAGAGACAGAGTGGGGAGCAGAACAGGCAGATCGACTGAAACACACTGCTGAGGGGAGCAGTGAGTGAGACAAGCCAGGTCTTCTGCGCCACCAAGCAGTAATGGGGTCAGCTCCCTGGCCAGGATTGACCTCAGGCCATAGTGGTGATAGAGCTGAGACTTAACCCCTATACCACCAGGGAGGGCCCTGCTCAGTCATTTATTAACATCAAACCCCAGAAGCACCTCAGATCAGGTGCCAAACAAAGACAAACCATCAGGTTGACCTAAATGATTGATTCCAAAGGCAACCAACGCATATGAACATTTCAAGCTTGGAAAAGACATGTAAGCATAAGAGCAAATTGAGGCCATAATCTCCCTGAATTAAAAAAGAAAGAAAATCTGGGAGAGGGAAGGGGCTTAGTAAAGAAAATAAATCTCTTATAAAATTCAAGTCATAAATAACAGCTACTCTTTACTGTCAGGGCAAGATAATGTTGCACATGGAAAATTTGTATTAAGAACGCATGAAAGTTGGCTGGAACTGGAGGGAATTAATGCAAAGTGAATTAAGTCAGAAAGAGAAAGACACATCCCTGATGATTTCATTCATACGTGGAATCTAAAGAAACAAAACCAAAAAACTGACAAAACTAAACCAAAACAAACCCTAGAAGTATGACGGCAGAACTGAAGCTGCTAGAGATGGAAGGAGGGTGAGGGTGGGGAAAAATGCGGAGGGGCCCATTGGTCTAGGGTAAAGGACTATGGGTGCTTGTGCTTAGATGATGGGGATGGCATAGTGACATACATCTGAGGACAGGCGAGCTTGTTCCCCTGCATCACACACAGAGTTCCAAACCAATGTTACTCCATACAAGAAATTAAAAAAATAAAAGTGCACAAGACTAACAGAATTTTTTATGATGGCTTAAAAAAATCTTCGAGACTTGCATTCTATACTGCAGGTGCTAGGGGATACTATCTTGGAATTCCATTCACAGGTGATTGGCTTTTTTAAAAAAAGATTTTATTTATTTTTGCATAGAAGAACTGGGGTGGAGGTCAGAGGTGCAGGGGAGGGTGGTGGTGAGAGGATTCACCAGAGACAGAGTGGGAAGCAGAATAGAGCTCTACTGAAATACACTGCTGAGGGGAGAAGCGGGGAGGCAGGAGAGGTCTGCTGCGCCATGTGGGTCAGCTCCCTGGCCAGGGATCAAACTCAGGGCGTTGCAGTGGGCCTTCACGGTGGTAGCATTGAGACTTAACCCCTAGGCCACCAGGGAGGCCCCCACAGGTGATGAGCTTTAAAGGAGCTAGTCTAGCCCCACTGTTGAACAAGTGAGGTCACTGAATTGTCAACACTGCCAGCAGTGGACCCTCACACAGGCTGCTATGCTTCAGGTGTGAGCGAGCATGTGGACATGAGGTCAAATCCAGCTATGCAATGAGAACAAGTTGGAGACAGGCTGGGGTCAGAAACCTAACACATTCTGCGATAAGCTTACTCGAACAGCCAAAGAAGACGCGCCATGCTGCTCCCCACCAGACAGCCCGAGCCTGAGGCTGGCTGTGTTCAGAGCAGACAACCAGCAGCATCTGCTCTGAAAATTTTTCCACACCTATGATTTCTGCCTTTCCTTATGATGCGGAAGTCAGGGGTTCAGATAACACTTAAGTAGTAAGGTGGGCCTGCAGTTTTCATAAAGAAAATCCGTAAGTCACTGCCTCCTGTCATAGAGCGTCTTCTCTGGGACAAACATGGTCACATCACCTCACCTTCATATTTGAACATCATCTCTCCAATCTCTCCCTTTGCTTTCCCAAAGGAAATAACCTGAAGCAGGAACAGACGAGACCAGCACTTACCAGGCAGCAAAGGATTATTTGCCATCTTCCTCTTACAAAGGAGGGGGGCAGTATTTGAGGACTGTCATGGGGAAGAAAGGTCTAGAATGCAGCAATTCTAGGCCTTCTAAGTTCTACCTTAATTCAAACTAGCCCACTGAATACTATATTGTAGATTACATTAGCTCAGGGCTTAGTGCTAGAATCATCTTGACTGAGTTATTTTTTAATGTTTAGTATCCAGGTTTT
Organism: Scalopus aquaticus; assembly: GCA_004024925.1. Taxonomy (NCBI): domain Eukaryota; kingdom Metazoa; phylum Chordata; class Mammalia; order Eulipotyphla; family Talpidae; genus Scalopus; species Scalopus aquaticus. Next base: position 103,317 of record PVIJ01003406.1, read on the forward strand.
ATGGAAGGACTGTGAGTACCATCTGATTAGCCGCCATCATGTGAAGCAACCATGTGTGCTTGGATGGTGGGTAGGGAAAGGGGAAGTATTCAAATGCTGTAACTTAATAGAAGTAAACACTGTTTTCGAATATGTTTTACTTGTCACATACTGCATAGTTCTCCATATGCTGTGTGTATATATGTATGGCTTAATTTATGGACCATACAGGGAATTTTGCAAGGGTAATTTTGATTAAATGTAATTTTTTAGAAATTCAATCTGGAACTTCTGTGGCAGACTAGTCACACGACATCATCATTTAGGGAGCCCTTGCTAACCTGGGGGGCTCCTGTCAGGCCAGGTTCCCAATTCTCTGAGCTGAGCAAATACCCACATGAAAAGTTGACCCCACTGGCAGGCTGTTTCCTGCCTCTGTGCACACCTGTCGGGCAACTTGCCCGTGGTCGATAGCCTGCTTCCGAGACGTGCCCTCTGCCCACCAGGACATGCCTGCGCACCTCACGGTCTTTGGCTTCTCCCAGCTGCTGTGCCACTGGGCCCTGAGCCTCCAAGGAGCAGCACTCACTAGGCCTTCCGGCACATAAATATTTGGTGAATACAATTTACCTGTGCCTGCCCTCATCACTGCCCACGCCACTACATTCCCGAGCACAGAGTCCTGGTCACAACCTCCCACCCAGCAAACACCCCTTTCTGTGCCCAGCCTTGCAAGCACCCCACGAGTAAACCTGGGCATCTCTTCTGTACAGACTGCTTATAAAAATTATTCTTTAGTATCTAGTGTTAGTTTTAGTATCTAGTGTTAGGAAAATCTTTTTCTCCTAAGGAATAGTACATTTTCTTTTTTCCAATAATAAAAATCATGGAAATTATGATCTCTCTCACTCTCTCTACCCTCTTCTTTTTTTTGCAAAAGTTGCCAAGACCCTCAAAATGCATCTAAGCTAAATTTGTGCTGTACTGACTTAGTGATCATTTGTATATGATTTCTTCTTGTGACCTTGATTTTCAGGGTTGGGTTCTGCTGCAATTCTTCTTAAAGTATGACCTAGGAACTGCGTACATCTCAATCAATCTAGGTATTTGCTAAAAATGCTGATTCCTGGACTCCTGACAGACTTATTAATCAGAATCATTAAAAGTAAGACCCAGGAGGGCCTCCCTGGTGGCGCAGGGGTTAAGCGCTGCTCTGTGGAGCTGTCGGCAGTGGCAACGCGAGTTAGACCCCAGACCAGGGATATTCCCACATGGTGAGGCAGACCTCTCCTGCCTCGTCCACTGTATTTCCAATGGCTCTGCCTGTTCTGCTCCCCACTCTGTCTCTGGTGATCCTTCTCGCTGCCCCACACCTCTGGCCTGTACCCCAGCTTGCATGCATGCATAAATAAATCTTAAAAAAAAAAAGTAAGACCCAGGAATTTGCATTTTATACAACAAACACCCCAGGGACTCTTATGCTCAGTTAAGTTTGCGATCCCAGTCCATTTTTCATATGTAATTTATTATAAAACACCCCATATTCTTCTCAGAAGGGAATTTATACTTTAAAAAAATATCCTATGTAATATTATGGTTTTCAGTAATGTTAAGAGCATTATACTTAGGATAATTATTAATGTACTATTTTAATTTTTACTTGATCTTTGTACAATGAAATTATTCTCTGTCAAAACTTTTGTTCTCAACGTTCTGTTTTTCTCCGAAACGAAGACAGTATTAAGCGAATGGATTATGTAAAAAAAAATCAGTGCCGTGGAGAGAGAAAAGGGAGAACTAAGAGAGAATTTACAGGCTGGCATGTGGCCAGAGCCATTTCTCCTGCCCCAGGTAACCCGTGCTGAAGGTCTGAGCTGAAGGTCCAAGCTGACGTCAAGATGACGGTTTCTCCACCAACCACCCCTCCTTGTGAACCCTTCAACTGCTGAAGCACCATCCTCCTCTTTCCCCATCAGCTCCCACAGTTTAATGCTGAAACTCCAGATCCACCCCTATTTTTAGTCACCCTCATTCCCTTCAGGACAACAGGGGTCGGAGTCCAGAAAACTCTACCCACTACCACAGAGTCGGCTATGAACGCCACCCCCTGGCTCGGAGGCTGCTCCTCATAATTTCTCTTACAAACATAATCTTTTGTTACCAGTTTTTCACTTTGTGTTTTCCCTTGGTGTTAGGTTCATTCATGTTGTAGCATATGTAAATACTTCATTCTTTTATGTAGCTAAATACTATCCCATTATCTGGCTAGACCGCGCTTGTTCATCCATTCATCAGTTGTTGGACAGAGAAGTTGTTCCCACTATTGTCTATAATGAATAATGATACTTGAAGACTCATGTGACAGTTTTGGGGTAGACATGTTTTAATTTCTCATGGGTATATCTACCTCGGAGGAGGGCTGCTGAATTAGATGGTTTAACTCTAATTAACTCTATATTTAACTTTTGGGGAATGCTATACTGTTTTCCAAAGTAGCGATAGCATTTTGCATTCCCATAAAGCAGTGTATGGGGGTATCAATTTATCTGCATCTTGTCTAAAACTTATCATTATCTTTTTTTGTTTTCAAATTATAGCCGTTCTAGTGGATGTGAAGTGCTAGTTCACTGTGAGGTTACCTGCTTGTCCCCGATGGCCTGCATAGGTGAACACCATTTTCCGTGCTTCTTAGAACAGAAATGTGTCCATTCAGATCTTTTGCCTATTTTTCAATGGGGTTGTCTTTTTCTTGCTGACTTGTAGCTTTTTTATATTCTGTTGATATGTAGTTTTTTGTATATTCTGGATAGGATTTTCTTTAGATTACTAAGTTGTGTTATTTATATATTTTAAAGTTTTTCAGTACTCCTCCGTGTGTCTAATAGTGTGGATCACATGATAGAATTTTGTGGTCTTGTACATTTCCAGTGTTCAAAAAGATCATACGGGTTATATTTATGTTTAATGAATGGGCTGTAATAACATCTTCCAGAGCTGTCAGTCACAATTCGGGGCAAATAAAGGAAGCTGATATTTACTGACTGTCTGTCATAAGCTAAGTATTGCTACTGGGTGATTGGAACAACAGCCTAAAGACATTCCATGTTATTATCCCAATAAATAGGTGAGCTCGAAGAAATTACTTAACAGATCTCACCGTTGATGCTCAGCAGAGCTGCTTTTGTCTCTAAAGTCTGTGCTTTTTTAAACATCCTGCCCCCTTTACCCTTCAAAATCTGGCAAAACAGAGATATCAAAACCAAAGGACTCACTCATCAGGCCTCATGTCTCACCCAAGGAGCAATAAACAGTTTATATGGTTTTCCAGCTCATAAATTAATAAAACCCATGCAAATGCTTCTATTTCAGTGAAGTATAAGAATATAGGTATTGTGCCAATTCTGTCAAAAGCAAAGCACAGAAATAGGACTATTGCTAAATTGACTGAGCAGGAAAAGAAAAAAAAAAAGATCCTGGAGTTCAAGTAGAAAGTGCGTGAGCCCTGCAGAGGTTACCTGCATGTGCATGCTTCAAAATCCACCAGCACCTTCCAGGCAGTCCAAAGTGCAAATGGTTTCTGCAGCTCAAGATTCTGGCTCTGAGCCAGCAATGCTCAATTGAATTGTGGCCAAAACCCCTGGAACTCACTGGCGCGCTATGCTCCCACCGAAGTGAGCTGTCCCGGAGACCTACTGCCATCTCCTTCTCGGGGATCCCATTTCATTTTTTATAGACAAGTGTCTTCACCCTTCAATCCCTAAAAATAGAGGTGAGATGAAGACATAGCTTGGAGGGCCTTAGAAGTTCTATATAAAGTCTCTTAAATATTTAAAATTCTGAGATTCATCTCTGGGAAACAGTGCATCTGATTATCTTAATTTACAGCCTATTCTGGAAATTTCCCTTCTGGGAAAAAAAGCCATCTGCAAACCATTCCTGTTTGTAAATAAATTATTTTCCTAAATGTCAAAGGAAGACATCCAAAATTAGATAAAGAAATTAAAAGTGGAATAATTTCTTGCCACTATCCAAGTAGATTATATAACCTATAATCTATAGCTCTCAGGGAAAAATATAAGAGTAAGATTTCATGGCCATGTCAATAGTTTAATTTGACTTATTTTCAAGGGCTGCCAACGCAGAGATAAAGGAATTATTTGACCATTAGATAAGGCTAAACCATCCCTGGGACAGGGAATCTTAGAACATTGCTGTTTAGGCAGGAAAGATCCTGTCTCTGCTGACTAATTCTTTGGGGTTGTCCTCACATCCTGTGTGTCTTTGTAGTTCTGTCCTATTTGTAGACCTGCTTCCTGGTTGAATGTCCCTGGTGATAAAACGTCTGAACACCCACAGAATACCACTTCTGCCAGAATTCCAGGGACAATGGTCAATGGAATTTTGCTTCCCTGATCTTTGAAAAGGGCAAAGAAATGCTTGTTTACCCAAAGACCCAATGAAAATTCTTTGGCTCAGAAGTCCAGTCTGGAACCTTCTCTACTGCTCAGAAGGGGTCAGCAGCTGCAGGCCTGCATCCCAGCTCTGACTGAATGTCAGGGTGAGGATCCCTGGCCTTATCTCCCTCAGCCCTTTGAAGCACTTGACAGCTGCTGTTATTGACACTTTCTTATCCCAAGGGAGGAAGTAGCTTCTGAAAGTTTTTGAGGCCCAGCTCACAGTCTGGACATTTGAAGGGGTGAGACCTAATTTTAATGCAACTTTAAAGAAACAGCTATACTTACTGATGCAACGTGTGGTTCTTTTCTATACTTCCTAGGGGACATGTTAATTAAAAGTGCAGGTCAACCTCTGTCAGGAAAGGATGAAAGTTAATGGAGAGATTATCCTCCGGTTGTTAACACTCTACCTCTTCATCCCCCATTTTGCTGAGTGCTACTGGTCATGTCGCAAAACCTAGTTTGAACTATAAAATGATTTTAGAGGAGTAATGGCTGAAAGGATGTTTCCTCTTCAATAGCTAATTTTGTGGGTGCTAAAATGTGGGTAACTTTTTGTCTTGATTAAGTGGTTGGATTTTACTTGGGTTAAATCCAGTGAACTATGAATGAATTACATTGACTGGGCACAGAAAATTAAATATCATATAAATTTATGTAAAATAGTGTTTTAAATATAAATCTATATTCAGCGTTCACCCCAAAAGCTAGTTATATTGACACAACAATTTATTTGGCTTTTTTTCAGAAAAATACAAAATCATCCCACCAATTACTATAGCACCTCTGGAATGAGGGTGTGGGTCTGCTAAACTTAAGCAGCCTGTTTGACCACCAATTGTTATCTACAGTTCTGCATTCCTATACAAGGTCAGCACTGCCCAATTAATTAGTCAAAGCAAAACCTTACAAGGTGCCTTTCATATCAACCAAGAGCAAAAAGCTTGATCACTCTGGGAAGGCTGCACCTCGAGGTCTGAGGGGAAAGCCTGGTGGGGCTGACAATGGGTGCATAAAACGTACTCCTGACTTATGCATCACGAGGTATGACGGGGAACACCTGGGGCGCCAAGGACCGGTGCATGACAAGGGACCCCAGAAACTGATCAGTGGAAAGCCTTGTTGATAAGATTAGAACCACTTTCGATGACAACATTTGGTCTCCAAACAGATAAGAATTACCTGGTCAGCAGACTCGTGCTCCCCCACCCCGAAGCCCCTAGTGACAAAGACACATTCTTTAGTTTTACCCATTTTTTTCTCCTTGTCCTCCTACCCTCTGTAACTGCTGTTGTATGATTATTCTATCAAGCAAAAGACCAGGATCTCGCTCATTGAGCAACATCCTGCATTATGTAGCCTGCTCCACAATTCTGTGTATCTGTGTGGTGTTGCCCGACACAACATGAGGGTACTGATTTACTGAGCACCTCCTAGTGCCAACCCCTTTATGAAATGATTTCTTATCACCATAAGGTAGATACTATTACTTCCAATTTACTGATGAGTAAACTGATATTCAGAGAGATCATTTGTTCTAGGTCTAATCCCCATGTGATGAAATCCAAAGTCCACCAGGATTTAGCAGATGAAATACATTTGAAACCTTATTTTGGTCCTCTAAAGCTGAGCACCAAAAGGGACCCAGTTATTCAGAATGAATGTAAAAATAGGCCAACTAGAACATATGCTCACTTAAACTATATAACACATCTTGAAAAGATGTGCACTGCCACCTCCATTTTTGCAAATAATCAAATAAACAAGGGGCTAAGGAGTGAATTATAGTTCCAGCCAGTACTTGGCAGAAGAGTGACATGTGGAAAGATAGAATGGGGACTTGTTGAAGGCTCTAAGTGCCAGGAAAGGAGCTTGAGCTCTACCTGCAGACAATGCCACATAGCTACTAACATCTGTACTAGAGTTTGACAAGTGCTTTCACACACTTTTTTTTTAAGATTTATTTATTTATGCATACAAGCTAGGGTGCAGGCCAGAGGCATGGGGTGGCAAGAGGGTTCACCAGAGACAGAGTGGGGAGAAGAACAGGCAGATCGATGGAAATACACTGCTGAGGGGAACAGCGGGCGAGGCAGGAGAGGTCTGCTGCGCCATGTGGGAATCTCCCCGGCTGGGCATCGAACTTACGCCGCTGCTTAACTGCTGCACCACCAGGGAGGCCCCTTTCACACACATTATTATACTTGACACTGAAAGTGTAAATGGCGGAATATCCGGAGAAGTTAGGTGCCTTTCTAAAGACCACTAAGCAGGGGTCCCTGTTTCTGCAAAACTTGGACTTTTTGCACTTTTCATCCTACTTGCTAGCTTCAAAATCATGTAGCCTTTGGTATTATGAATTGTCATCAGAAACCACCAATATAAAATAAAACATTTCACATGGGAGAATAGCACCTGGCCAGCCTATTATTCTGTTAGCCTTGGCTATCATCGCTTGCCTGAAAGGGAGCTGAGTGCTCATGAGCTGATTTTAAGAAGAAGAAAAGAGTTACACCTAACCTTTCTTGACTGTGAAAGTCATAAATACTTTATGGAAAATCGGGAAATGAAGAATATGAAAAGAAAAACAACCATCCATGACTTCACAACTACGTTAATTTTAATATTTGGGTGCATTTTCGTTCACTCTTTGGGATACCCTAGCAAGAAACTGGAATGTCATTTCTCCCTCAGATATTATATCCAGCGAGTCTCCCGGCCATGACTGTTCGGTGTTACCTGCTGGTCATATTTCTATGGGTCTATCTGCGGACTATATCACAAATCTTTCCAAATTTGTCCTACCCTCTACCCTCGTACAGGCTGCCATCATCCTTTGCCTAAATTATTCCAGTTGCCCCTAATCAGTCTAGTTTCTTTTTTTTTTAAAGATTTATTTATTTATGCATACAAGAACTGGGTTGTAGGCCAGAGGTGTTTGGGGGTGGTGGTGAGAGGATTCACCAGAGACAGAGTGGGGAGCAGAACAGGCATACAGACTGAAGTACACTGCTGAGGGGAGCAGTGGGTGAGGCAGGAGAGGTCTGCTGCACCATGTGGGAGGCTCCCTGGCTGGGGATGGAACTCATGCTGCAGTGGCTGTGGACAGCTTCATAGTGCTGATGCTTAACCCGTTACACAACCAGGAAGGTCCCAGTCTCCTTAGTCTCACTCCAGTACACTGTTTCCCCTTCAACTTCCACACAGCAGCTGATTTTTCTCAAATGCAAAATGCTGAAAAGCCTCAGCTACCTTCCCTTTGTCCTTAGGATGGTGCACAAACTACCCCCTAGGCACCCAAGGCCCTTCGCTCACATCAGCCTCCCTCCCTCTAGCGCCACAGACCTTCCTAGTCAGGCTCTGTTCTCTCTCCCCTTTGAAGTACTCTCTGCTGGAACCCTCTTCCCAAAAGCAGTCCCTAAATGCTGTTCACCTTTCAAAACTCAGCTCATGTTGCAATTCCTTTGGTAAAATTTATTTGACTTCCTACCTCTCTTTGCACAGGATTAGAGGCTACCGCTACAATCTCAAATCCCCCCTATAATAACACGTATCTCACTGTATTATTGAGGTGTTTTGTTAACTGCCATCTCCTCCACTAGCTGTCAGCTGTGAAGGTGGGGTCTGCACCTCTTATTCACCACTCTGTACGCCACGTGCAGCACAGTGACTGGCAAAGGGTAGACCCTGGGTGTCACTCACTAAACACAAGGACACACACTGAGAGGAGCATACATAGTGTTTAATACACCGTAAGTTTTCTATAGAATCTCTAGTGTTCTGTGTAGAAGTTGGCATTATCTCTGAATAATGACAGATTGGCCTCTTCCTTTCTAGGCTTTGTCCCTTCTCTTATTCTTATTCTCTTATTCTCTTATTCTCCTTCTCTCTTATTCTCCACTGCCATTTTGAATAGTTGTGTTGGTTGATAGGTGGCATTTTTGGACCTGACTTTTGGAAGGAAAGATTTACCATTTCCAATCAGTATCATGTGTGAGATAGAGTTTTAACTGATATTCTTCATCACTTCAGGGCAACTCTTTTCTCTTTTTGGTTTATTAAATTCTTCTTATACAGGGCCTCCCTGGTGGCACAGGGGTTAAAGTCTCAGCACTATCAAGCTACCACCAGCCACTGTGGCATGAGTTCAATTGCCAGCTAGTGTATTTCAGTAGATCTGCCTGTCCTGCTCCCCATTCTGTCTCTGGCGAATGCTCTCACACAAGCCCGCTCTGTACCTCTGGCTTACACTCCAATTCTTGTATGCATAAATAAATTTTAAAAATCTTTTAATAAGAAATTCTTTTATAAATTATGAATGAATGAGTGAATGCTGTGCTTCTTCTAGAGCATTTTCTGCTTTGCTGAGAAGTACATTGTCTTTAATTTGCTGGCAGGTTGAATTATATTAGATTTTCCGAAGTTAAACATCCTATAGATTTGTATTGGTCATAGTGCACTATTGTTTTTACATTGCTGGATTTTATTTGCTAATACTTTATTGAGAATTTTAAAAAGCTATGTTTACTAGTAAGACAGACCTATAATTTCCTTTTCCTTTTCTATTCTTGTCTGGATTTGATATTGAAAATCTGTAGTCTAAGATTAATTAGGGAGACTTTTCTTCAACAACATATATACATGGTAAAGATACCTTAAATGTTTGGTAGAACTCATTTATAAAACTATCTGGACCGAAGGCACATGTGCATATGTGTGTACAACCATAAACTGTAATTTGCTAATTGTTTAATTTATCTATATCCTTCATCCTTATGCCTTCGTGTTTTTGGAATTTGTCTTTTATGCTTCAAATTCTGTTTTCTACATTGTCAATTTTGCTCTCCATTTCTTTCATAAGTACTTCCATTATATTTTACCCTTTCCTTCCAATTTTTTTGGTCTCAAACAGAACCTCTCTACCACTTTTTAAAAGTTCCATATTGTTTTGTTACTTTAGTATTTTCTTATAATTGTTTGAGATCACAAAGAAGCTGCTTTCCGGAGACGACTTCCAGTTTTCCTAGAGTAAGTCTTCTTTAAAAGTATGAATTTTTGGTCCTCCCTGGCGGCGCAAAGGGTTAAGCGCTAGACTGTGGAGCTGTCGGCAGCGGCCACACAAGTTCGATGCCAGCCCAGGGAGATTCCCACATGGTGCTGCAGATCTCTCCTGCCTCGCCCGCTGCTCCCCTCAGCAGTGTATTTCCGTTGATCTGCCTGTCCTGTTCCCCACTCTGTCTCTGGTGAACCCTCTCGCCGCCCCACGCCTCTGGCCTGTACCCCAGCTTGTATGCATAAATAAATAAATCTTTAAAAAAAAAAGTATGAATTTTCCTGGCATCTTCAGGACCATGTTCTTCATACTTTAAATTTGTTAAGGTCAAAGTATTGTTGTTTAGTTTCTTTATCCTTAAATAAAAACTCTTGAACAACTGCACATACAGTCACTGTTGGAAAGTAGCTGGGTATGTCTGGGCTCTCTGTTACCTTGTCTATCAATGTAATGTCTAGAAGGTTACAGATCACTCCAGGATACATTTTTCACAAACTGTCTTCTAAGACAAGCTTTTTCACAATGTCACATCCACTAAAGAGGACAGACTCACACTGCTTTTTCAATCCCATATCATCTATATGCGATTTTGCCAATGGGAATTTCACACAGGTCCTCCTTCTGCTGAGTGGTTGAGGCATAATAAAAAGAGCCCATCAACTAATTGCTTGTGATAGCATCACACAGGGGTAACAATTAGGTTTCATCTCGGATACCAGTTCACATACAGGGAGTGACTGCTGGGAGAACTTGGTTAAGAATGATTCTGAGGCCCTTTCTGGCTGAGTGGAAAAGGGTGTCATTAATGAGTTATCGCTGCTCCAGGTCTGAGTGGGGAGTGGCTGAATGACTGCCACTATTTGCTGCCCCTATTCTAATGACGCAACAGGTGTGGCACAAGATACAGAAATCAATAGTCGGCAATGCTTAAAGGACCCTGGTCTCCTTGAACTTACAAGGGACTCAATTCCATGTGCCTCAGCATTTCTGACAGTGGACCTGCCTCGTGAATGCTTGCTGCCAACGCAAGTGACAGAACTGGATCAAATTCTGGAGATATGGCAGAATAAATCCAGGCCAGCTGTGTGAATGATTAAATGGTAAACCGCCTAAGCCATCAAATGTTTAGATGTAGGGGCACCCAGCATCTTCACAGGCAGAGCAGAGCAGGGTCTGCGTGGGCCTCTGGAAGCAGGCTTCTGCTAGGTCTGGCCAGAACCTCCGCCCCACACTCGCACTCTCCGCCTACCCAAAAGAACAGAACAGCCTTTAGGGCGCTTAGCCTTGCCCATTCCATGCAGTACTGGCCAGGCTCTTACTGTGCAGGTTTGGGCATGTGACTGGGCCTGCCCAATTCAGAAAGTGGGCCCCAAATGGGCATGCTGCTGAAAATGGAATGGCGAGCCCTTATCCCGGAGATTACCTATGAGTCCTGCTCTTTTTTTTTTTTTTTTAAAGATTTATTTTTTTTATTTATACATACAAGCTGGGGTACAGGCCAGAGGCGTGGGGCGGCGAGAGGGTTCACCAGAGACAGAGCGGGTAGCAGAACAGGCAGATCAGAAATACACTGCTGAGGGGAGCAGCGGGCAAGGCAGGAGAGGTCCGCCGCGCCATGTGGGATTCTCCCCGGCCGGGCGTCGAACTCGCGTCGCCGCTGCCAACAGCTACACAGCTCAGCGCCTAACCGCTGCACCACCGGGGAGGCCCGAGTCCTGCTCTTGAAATGAACCACTCTCTCTCCTCTAAACTAGATGAGCAGGATGATAGAAGCCTGGGGCTATCTCTGACCCTCACACCATAGGAAAGATGCCCCTATGGGGTGGGAGATGGTGGGGAGGAAGCTGACAGAGAAAAGCAGAGCGGGGAGACGGGTGGAGACATAGTAAGCGAGAGGTGGATACCTGCTGACACTATTGTTTCTTGAGCCTCTCTTGGAGTAAGTGACTCAATAGATTCATTTTTAATTGAACGACTTTGATTTGAGTTTGTGTCCCTTCTGACTGAAAGGTGCTAAATACTATGGTTACTCCTTTCATGAGATGTCTGTGTGAGTGGAGAGTGGTTGGTTAGTCTCGCCTCTCTGGAAGGGATCTGTGAACAGAGGCTCCATTCACTTGAACTGCTGCCACTGCCCCTGAGCCCCCTCCAGCCCAGGCCGCAGGGCCTACCAGAAGGGAGTCAGAGAATGAATGTGTCAAGAGGTGCCCTGAGGGCAGGTGGCGTGGTTTGCGTGACTGGGAACAGGGCTCTCTGGTATGAAGCAGCTGTCTGGCCCTCTGGCTATGACGCCCTCCCCACCCCAAAACTAGAGGACATTATAGCAAGATCTGAAGTTTCTCTCACTTCTTTTTGCCTTCACCCCCACCCCTTTCTTCAAAGCCATAGGCAGTGTACACAACATAGAAACTTATTTCTCAATTCAATCCACCAAACGTAGTTTCAGTCTATAATGTGGCTCACTTGGGTCTTCGCAGGCTTTCCATGAGTGATTTTGGGGGGGGAAGCAAGAAAGGGTGGGTGGACAGAAGTATAGCAAGGACAATTTGGAAACACCTGGACAGGTACTGATGGATTATTCGGGATTGAGGGAGGGCCAGAGCTTTGGGCTGCTGCTGACGACTGTGGCAGCTGGAGGGAGAGCTGCAGATCCTGGCAAAAGGTGCTAAAATGAGGAAAGGCGTGGGAGTGCGAGAGACTAGCGTAAACAGTCCCACCGCTCAGCCCACAGCCTGCCCTGACCGGTTTAGGCTTGTTCATGAAAACATTCTTCCTATTTCTTTCTCCTGCCTAGTTTTGAATGATGACAGGATTGTTGATATGATGCCTTTACAACATTTACCACAAATGGCATCAATTAGTCATTTCATAAAGCTCCACACGCACCAATACAATTCCTTATCTCAGCTCTCTGGAACTGGCAAAGGGAGATTGGGAGTGGAATATGTGTGTCTCGCTGGAAAAAAAGTTGTCAACAAATCAGCTCTTCATCTAATTTGAAGTGACAAGTAGAGATGACCCATTCTAATGAAAGCATTCTTGACTCCATATGACTTTGTAAAGATAATGAAATTTGTTCATCTTCATCTGCTAGTCAATGTCTGTCCTCCTTGACATGGCAGATTTTCAGAAGCAAAAATTTCCTTCCTTACTCCTCTTCCATAACTGATGAAAGTGTAAAATGTTCTAATAACTCAACTGCTTTGTAATCTATCTGCTGCCTTGACAAGTAATGTTCACATAGTTTTAGTGAATTGTAAGGGAAGGAATAGGATTAAATTAGGCATTTACTGAGCGTGGAGAGAGCGAGCTAAAGTAGTATTCACAGTCTAATTACTACAGAAGATTTAAGAATAATATATTGCCAATAACTGTGAAGAGGCTGAGATTCAACCTACATTCAAACTAACAAGTTAGTCTGTCAGTTTCTTGTATGCTGATAGGAGCTCTGAGACTCCTAGGGTTAGAGACAAAGGACAATTTTATGACTCACAGTAAGCAGTAACCAAAATAGCAGCATTTTGCAGTGGTCCCCAAGTCCCAAATCCCAAAGGTGGTAGGAAAAGGACCAGATGGCATTTGCACACATAGGGGGAAGCGCTCCAGGGGAGACATCCTGAGTTTAGTGAGCTGGGATCTCCTATAAGGAACAGTAATCATACCTGCCCTTTGCTCTGAAGAGGGACACCATCTCTACTTTACAGGCTGTTCCTTGAAAAAAAAAAATCCAGAACAAAGCCAGTGCCTTCCTTGCAAGACATACAGAAAAATGAGATATTCATGGAAAAATTTCTTCCTACAATATCCAACCCTCATTTCAACATGGCATTATTTCATAACAAATTACCACAAACTGCGTAAACAACATAAGCACTTGAAACAACATAAATATATCCTCATATAAATGTCAACAATCAGAACCAAGCTGTTAGCATAACCATATTCCTTCCAGAGGTTCAAATTCTTCCTTACCTCGTTCAGCTTCTGGTGGCTCCAATGTACCTCAGCTGGTAGCTACACAGCTCCATCTCTGCCTCACCCCTCCCCACCTGGCCTTCTCATTTTCTCTTCTCTGTGTTTCCTTTCTTTTCTTTTTTTTTAAATAATTAAATTCCCTCAAGGTTTGGTAAACTTTATTGTCTTGCTATAGCATTTTCGTTTTTAAAAATATTTATTTATTTATGCGTACAAGAGCTGGGTATAGGCCGGAGGTGTGGGGAGTGGTGAGAGGATTCACCAGAGACAGAGTGGGGAGCAGAACAGGCGGATCTATTGAAATACACTGCTGAGGGGAGCAGCGGGCGAGGTAGGAGAAGTCTGCTGCGCCATATGGGAATCTCCCTGGCCGGGTATCGAACTTGTGCTGCTGTGGCTCTGGATAGCTTCATAGTGCTGCACTTAACCTGTTGCACCACCAGGGAGGCCCCCTCTGTGTTTCTCTTGTAAGGACACTTGCCATTGGCTTTAAGGCCTGTCTGAATAATCCAGGACCATCTCAACTCAAGGTAGTTAATTTCGGTAAGCTGTGATGACATTTTTCTTTCTCTAAATAAGGTCATATTTAAAGGTTCTGGGGCAAAGAAATGGACATCTCTTTGGCGGGGTGCATGATCTAGCCCAACTATCTTAGTTTCTAGTGATTTTTCCCATGAATGTCACTCCATCAGTCACACTGACCAATCTGACAGAGGCTAACACCAAACCTGTTCAGATTGTCTTATGTGGCATTTAAGTGATGCTACTAGGAGCGGGACTCCAAGCACCACGGTAAGGCCCATTTACAGAGTCAGCCTCAACCATGTCCCCCAGAGTACCAAGCTGAAGTTGGCATTACTCCAAGTGCAGTAGGACATATTAGCAATTTCATAAGGAGCAGGTATTGGGCAATTCTTTGATCCTTAACAATCCTAGCTAGTGAGTTGAAGGTATCTGAATATCTTCCAGAGCTGAAATTTCGTTTTCATAAACTCTTGAAGTTAACTAGTCACTATGTTTCCAGGAGGGAGGCAAATTAATGCCTAGGTGCCACTTATCAATTACAATCGGGCCTCCCTAGTGGCACAGGGGCTGAGTCTCAGCACTATTAAGCTAGCACCAGCCACTGTGGCATGAGCTCAATCCCCGTCCAGGGAGCTAATCCGCATGGTGCAGCAGATCTGTCCTGTCTCGCCTGCTGCTCCCCTCAGCAGTGTATTTCAGTCAGTCTGCCTGTTCTGCTCCCCACTCTGTCTCTGGTGAATCCTCTCACCCCAACCCCCCATCTTCCTCCACACCTCTCGTCTATACCCCAGTTCTTGTATGCATTAAAAAAAAAGGATTATAGTCTTTGGAATGCACATGGTGCGCTGGGGTGGGAGGGGTGTTGCTTTTAATTGTTGGTGCCACTCAAATTGGGTCTACACCAGAGTAGAGGCCATAGTCAACACTGTCTCAGACATGACTTCTTGGCTGGCTGGTAGGCATTAGAGTTTCCAGTGTTCAAAATAATTGAGTCCAATCCTTGTTTTTGGAGAGGCTGCCTGATAGCACTTAGCCCAACCTGTCCTTCTGGCCATGCTATTAAGTAGGTGACATGTTTGCTATATGAGATGACTAAATGATGCCTAAAAAGAATGAGAGTGTGGGGCCTCCCTGATGGCGCAGCGGTTAGGCGTTGCGCTGTGGAGCTGTCAGCAGCGGGAACGCGAGTTCGACACCCGGCCAGGGAGATTCCCACATGGCGCGGCAGACCTCTCCTGCCTCGCCCGCTGCTCCCCTCAGCAGTGTGTTTCTGATCTGCCTGTTCTGCTCCCCACTCTGTCTCTGGTGAGCCCTCTCGCCACCCCACATCTCTGGTCTGTACCCCAGCTTGTATGCATAAATAAATAAATCTTTAAAAAAAAAGAATGAGAGTGTGAAGACATTCAGAGCTGTTGACAAGTATGCTGCAAGCATGTAGCTATCCCCTGCTACATGTGCTAGACTTCTTGGTAAGGCTAAAGGGAAAAAGATATCAAATTCAGAGAGGATGGCAGAGCCAGCAACTAGTTAAAGGCAAGGCACTTAATGTACCAGGGCACCCTCTTTTATGGGAAAGTATCTAAAAGATAAAGGTCAGTAGCGTCCTTCTTGCCCTCATGCTTTCCAGGATCCCGTCCCAGATTCTACCACCACAAAGCTGCTACATCCCTTGTAGCATTAGACCTTTTGCTCTCATCTCCTACTTGCCCCCAGACCTTTTGTCTACACAGATTAGGTACAACAGGGAAGAGGATACTTGTATAAAATCTGGATTCAGGGCCTCCCCGGTGGCACAGTGGTTAAGCGCTGCGCTGTGGAGCTGTTGGCCCCGGGCGATGCCGGTTCGACGCCCGGCCGGGGAGAATCCCACATGGCGCGGCAGACCTCTCCTGCCTCGCCCGCTGCTCTCCTCAGCAGTGTATCTCTGATCTGCCTGTTCTGCTCCCCGCTCTGTCTCTGGTGAACCCTCTCGCCGCCCCGCACCTCTGGCCTGTACCCCAGCTTGTATACATAAATAAATAAAAATTCTTTAAAAAAAAAAAAACCAAAACCTAGATTCACTCTGTCTTCTACTCTGGCCCCTTAGCTCGAGGGAGACTCAGTGAGCAGCGTACTCAACCACGTGGTCAGTATCCCGCTGACCTAGAACATGCTCATCCAACAAGAGAAACCAGGTCTCTGAACCTGAGACACGCGTGAGTTACTAAATTCCCATTTGGGATATGCTCCATCCACATAGTGTGCAAACCAGTCCAGGTTACTGTTAGAAAAGACTAACACCCTGGATTTGTCAGGGCAGAATCCTGAATTTCAAAAAAAAAAAAAAAAAAAAGATTTCCCACCATTTTTGTCATGTTGTTACTTACTTAGATTCAGATGAGATGATCTCTTTCTGGGGACGGCTGATTCAGTGACAAAACTGCCTTAGACAGGTGTGGGAATCTGGCTGCGGTGAGGAAGTGTGAGTCAGAAATCCTTTTGAGGTGAGTGTTGAGAAGGCCATTCCAATGGCCACAATACCGGATGCCTGTGGAGGGAAGGGAGCATGAAAGGTCCACTGAGTTCTAGTCCACTGATCACCAGCACTTTGACGAACAGATGGGTTTGGGATCAAAGACGCACTGTCCTTGGAATTGAGTCATATAGAAAAAGCAAAAGCTTGTCACATAAATTTCAGAGTTGCAAAGAAGTGGGCAGAATCAACTGTCCAGACTACAAGAGCAACACTGAAACAGAAACAAATGTCAGTCGCGGTGAGCCACTGAGGTGGACGCTTCCGACCTGCCAACCAACAGGATGTCATCTACTTAATGCAAACTCTGGACACCAGAGTAGAGGCCTTCTCACTGAATTCTGACTCCTCACTGGTGGCAGGAAGTAGGAAAACACAGGCACCTCTGAAGGAATTCTGCAAATGTGTGGGGGAGGCCTTGCACTGTGCATGGGAGCTGTTCTTGTCTCCTAGGTGCCAGCGAGGTGGCAAAGAAGGCATTGGCAATGTCCAAGAGAGCGCACCAAGTGCCACTGGTCTGTGCAGTGATCTAGTACAAGTCACACTGTTGAGAATAGCTGGACCTAACAGATCAACAGCTGAATTCAATGGACAACGATGTACAGCAAGCTTCAGCTCCTGTTAGCTGTCTTCACTGGCTGTCCAGGACTATTACACTGAGATAAAACATCTCTTACTATCCCTGCCTGCCTGTAAATTCCTCCAGGTTGTTCTGCCCTGGAATTCTAATCTGTTTCTCCCAGACCATGTGGGAAGGGCAGGAATGTGGGATAAGGAACAAAGTGTATGTTCCACTAATACTTCTCCAAGTGTGGCTCTTCTCTGTTAGAGAAACCCTTCTGGATCTCATGAATAGGTACAGACAAGCATGTAAAGCGTAAGCAACAGTTATACACTCAGCAATGGGTGCTCAGCAACAGAACCCCAGATCGGCTAATGGGACTGCGCTCAAGACCTCTCTAACTTCCCTTCTCCACTCTCCAAATCAGGTAAATGAGGAGTCCTTTTCACCCACAGGACAAGATAAGAGATTGCCCTGGGCAGAAAATTTTAAGTTCCTCCTTACCCCCAAATTCCTAGTATATTAGACAGAGGGCTATGGTCTTTGAGTCCTTTTGTTAAAGGAAACCTACAGCATCACATCTAATTGCTTTTGTCCTTAAAGTGATTGGGGTCGGGGTAGAGGGGGAAAGAGGAATCAGGAAGCATGAAGGTTGAGAGTGACAGACTGAATGCTTGTGTCTCCCCCAAATTCATATGCTGAAGTCCTGAGGGTATTTGGAGATGAGGCCTCTGGGTGGTAATTAGATTTAGATGAGGTCACGAGGGTAAGGCCCCATGATGGAATTAGTATCCTTCGAAGATGAGGAAGAGAGACAAGAGCATACTCTCTCCATTCCCTCCCCGCCGCCCCCATGAAGACGCAGGGAGAAGGCAGTCACCTGCAAGCCAGCTCTCACCAGGAACACATGGGCCTGCATCTTGATCTTGGACTTCGCAGGTTTTGGAACTGTGAGAAATAAATTTCTGCTGTTTACGACACGCAGTCACAGTGTTTTGTTATGCCAGCCGAACAGACTCACAGTGGTCCTGCCCGGTAAACAAGACATTGCAGTGACTTTCCCACAGCGTGACAGGGCTCATTGCTCAGCCCGGTGACGCTGTGTAGTCTTGGCCTCACAGAGCTCTCGCTGGGGTGTAATATCCTCATGACTGATACCATCTGTTTCAGCTTTGGGAACCTGTGACCCTGCAGCCACACTCACGCTGTTTTCTGAAATTGTGGGGTTTGCACCCCCTGTCCACTCCAGGGTGACTCACACAGCTGTGACCTTCCTTGAGAAGTTCACCTTGCTGTGGAGTTGCCCCATCCCTACGATGATGTCTCATGTTGCCATTTCTACATCAGAGTCTGGAGAGTTTTGCAGGGTGGCAGGCCTGACTGCACCAAGTCAGATTCGCAGTTGGTCACCTTCAGCATTTCAACTAATCAAGGGCAGCAAGAGCTAATACGAGTCAACATCTCCTCTATGGTTCCAGAGCTTCTCGATAGCAGTGAGGACTCACTGCAAAAAAACCCTCAGACCGGGGCCTCCCTGGTGGCACCGGGGTTAAAGTCTCAGCGCTATCAAGCTATCACCAGCCACTGTGGCATGAGGTCAGATCCCCGGCCAGGGGGCTAAGCCACATGGTGCAGTAGATCTCTCCTGTCTCGCCCGCTGCTCCCCTTAGATCCGCCTGTTCTGCTCCCCACTGTCTCTGGTGAATCCTCTCACCCCGTGCACCTACAAACCAATTCTTGTGTGCATAAATAAAATATATAAATCTTTTTAAAAAACCCAAAACCCTGAGACCTTTTACCCTTGTCTCCAAACAGATCTAAGGCTGTCCTGAAGGACTGCAGGAGCAGATGGGCCAGAAGACACAGCTGTTGCTACTCTTTTTAATGAGCGTGTGCCCTGAGGTCCCCAAGTTCCTGAGGTCCTCCAGGTTGACAGGGTGTTCATTGAACCAACCTCCTTGAAGAGATTGCCTGGAATAAGAGGCAGCCAGTGCCTTACACACAAGAAGTACAGAAACACAAGAGACCCTTGGAGAACTGGCTCCCATTTGACAGGACACTTTTTCAGTTGTTTGTTATTTTGCAAGGTATTTCTGTGGCCCAAAGTATTGAAAGACAATGCCACCAAAATTTTATCATTAAAATTCTGCGGTGAGGATATTAAATATTCACCTCCAGGATGACACTGAGACTGATAATAATGAAGCCTCTCTGCTAGTGATTCATGTAGAAATAGCAGAAAAATCCCTTTTAGAGGCTGTTCAAAGAGTAAACTTTCTATTTGGAGATAATTGTAGAGTTCTATGCAGTTGTAAGACGTGAAACAGATTCTATGGGTGCTCTACTCAGTTTTCTCCAATGAGAACACCTTGGAAAACTCTAGTGCGCTTTTGAAAGCCAGACATCAACATTTTCACAGCTGCCACACATTTTCATGAGCACCAGATCCCTCATGTTGCCTTTTCACAGCCGGCAGTATCCTACTTTCTCTAAAGATTCTTGCTTGGCTACCCCAAGCCCTTCATTCTATCCGTGCGAAAATAGGACTTGAAGTGACACTGTTCGTTGGTTTTAAGGTAAATCAGTGCTTTAGCTAATAAGATTGTCTCAGACCAGATGGGTTACGCTTAAAATGGAAAAATTTACATTTTATTTTTATAAATATAAATAAAACAGCTCATTATAGAATACTTCAAAAGCAGAGAAACAAGAGAAAGTGGCGGTTGGGGAGGGAGGAATCAGCTGCCACCCCAGAGACAAGAACTACTTACCTATTTCATGTCTCTCCTTCCATTCTTTTTTAAAAAAAGATTTATTTATGCATACAAGAGTTGGGGTGTAGGCCAGAGCAGCGGGCGAGGTAAGAGAAGTCTGCTGGGCCATTGGGTCAGCTCCCTGGCTGGGGATCGAACTCGTGTTGCAGTGGCTGCAGATAGCTTCATGGTGCTGAGACTTAACCCACTGTGCCACCAGGGAGGCGCCCTCCTTTCAATCTTTTTCTTTACACAGAGAGAAGTTACATTCTAGAAATAAGTACTATCAGTG
The DNA here is from genome assembly GCA_004024925.1 of Scalopus aquaticus. Classification (NCBI taxonomy): domain Eukaryota; kingdom Metazoa; phylum Chordata; class Mammalia; order Eulipotyphla; family Talpidae; genus Scalopus; species Scalopus aquaticus. The sequence goes on from PVIJ01003406.1 coordinate 123,425, forward strand.
AGAGAACCAGACTGTTCTTACCCTATTTCTCTCACTTTTACCTGAGGAAGACAAAGGCAGGGGCAGCAGGTTTTAAGCATTTTGTCAAGTATCCAAGACTAGGCCCAATCGCAGTCACCTACCCAGCAGCTCAGGGACTGCGGGCAGCGAGGCAGGTGGGGCTTTTGCGGGGGCTGGAAGAGGCACAAAGCCACTTGTTTCTGGATTTGGCCAGCAACTGGAAGGAGACTGGAGAGCTGCAGAAATGGTTGAACACCGAGAATTTCTATTACCATTAGTTTTGTGGTCAGAAGAGTTTAGAAGCAACAGCGTGAACTATGTGACTGTCTTTCCAAAGGTCAGAGCGTGAGCCACTGTGAATTAAGCAGTCAAGTGTGGCCCTTTCTGATGCATCACCCCCTTTCATCAACCGAAGGCCCCCCCCAGTCCTGTGCCTTAGTCACAGATGGAGTGGTGAGTGGGAGGATTCTGCCAACAGTATTCCAAATGCTAGTGGGCTGATTGGTCAATGCTGACTCAAAAGAACCTTCCTAGTGAAACCAGAATTACCTCCCACTCTCAGAAAAGGATTTACAAATGTAGTTATTTATGTGTGATCTTTTCTACAAATGATATCATGCGTTTTAGTCATGCTAATTCAATATTGTCCATTACATTTTACGGTTCTTATGAGATTTTACTCTAAGAAAAATGTTCTCACATGTTTGTCTTTACAAATGAATCAACCGGCATAAAGAAAACCTTGTTGGTCACAAGGGAAAGAATGTCCTTTTATATAATACTTCTCTTTTCCATTTTAAAAACACTTCCTTTCAGTTAGCGAGGCTGGGAAGCAATTAGGTTTTAAGTGCTGAGATGAGGGGTATGGTTTCCAATAATAAAGCAAAATCATTTGTATGTATTTTAGATGTAGTAATAGGACTTTACTCCAAAGCTCCCATAGAATCTAACATAACTATGTGACCTTAAGAAAGTCTATCTTAGCACCAATTTTATCTATAAAATGGGGTCAATTCAGGCCAACTCCATTAAGGGATCTTGTTTCCTGCCGTCATTCTCAGTGACTTGACAGCCTGCAGGAACCCTGCAGGAGAAAACCTCAAGTTTAGTCACTGGCTCTGCTTGTTATTCAGGAAAACAGGGGCTACATTGATTGATAAACTATTTTTAAGCAGCTGGTGACCATGCGTGAGGCTCAGTCTACTTTATCTACAAAATGAATACAAAGAACTCATACAACTCAGCAAAAAGAAAACAAAGACTCCAATGGGAAAAAACGGGCACTGGCGCTCAACGGGCACTTCGCCAAAGAAGACACACAGCACACAGGTGACCAGTGGGCACATGGGAAAAGCTCATCACCATCGCTTAGCATCAGGGAAATGCCAGTCAAATCACAATGAGACAACACCTCGCACATGTGCGAATGGTCTATTTGAAAAATACCAGAAACAAGAAGCGCCGGTGAGGGTGTGGGGGAAAGGGAGCCCTCTTATACCGTGGGGGGGATGTAGACTGGCCCAGCCCTCATGGAAAACAGTATAAAGAATCCTTAAAATATGAAAAATAGATCTACCACATTGTAGCGCCAGCAAGGCACGGAGCAGGTTTTCTATGATCCAGGCAGACGGGTAGAGGAGGAGCCCAGCAGCTCCCGGTGGCTAGTTCAGGCTTTTAATGATCATTCTATACCATTTGTAGGGAGACAACCAGGTGCAGGGCAGGCGGGGGGCCTGGGGGCCGGGAGGCGGGCAGGCCTGCTAGCACCCCTCGAATCTTCACTCTTTCTGGGCTCCCTGGCGTCCTCTCCTGGTCTCTTCGCTGTCTCTGCTGCGCTCCACTGCAGGGTCCTCTGCTACCACCACTCCGATCTCTGCGCTGCCGCCCTTACAGCCTCAGTCTCTGGCTCAGGTGCGCCCACGGACACACGCCTGCACCATGCTCCAGGTGCCGCCCGCAGGCGGGCGTGTAAGGCCACAGGTGTTGATCATTGAAGCTAGTGGCAGGAAGGAAGAAAAAACCTGACCACTTCCATTTACCCTGCACATATGATCCAGCAATTCTACTCCTAGGCATCTACGGGAAGTATTTTTCCAAATACTAATTCAAAGGGACATATGCAGGACAATGTTCGCTGCAACATTATAATAGTTAAGCTATATAAACAACTTAAGTGCCAAAGGCAGATTAGGAAGATGTGGCAAGGAGTCCCACTCAACCCTAAAAAAGATAGACTCTTGCCCTTTGTGACATGGCCAGAACTGGAGAGAATGATGCTGAACAAAATAAGTAGAAGGAGAAAGACAAATACTGGATGGTATCATTTATATGTGGAATATAAAAAAAAAAAGGGTCAAGATATAGTAAAACCAATAACAAACCCTAGATATCTGGCTGTTGAACTGAGGTTACCAGAGGGAGGGAGAGGGGGGTATAAAAGTAGGCAGTGGGCACAATGAACTGTGGTGGAGGACTTAAAAAAAAAGATTTATTTATTCATTTATGCATAGAAGAACTGGGGTGTGGTCCAGAGGTGGGGGTGGGGGGAGAGGATTCACCAGAGACAGAATGAGGAGCACAACAGGGGGATCTACTGAAATAGACCGTAAAGAGGAGCAGTGGGCGAGACGGGAGAAGTCTGCTGCGCCATGTGGGAAGCTCCCTGGCTGGGATCTCCTGCTTTTGAAGGTGACGGTTGGAGCTGAAGTAACCATAGTTCAGGCCTTTGCAATAATAGTGCTGAGACTTAACGTTTACGTACGGTGAACTTTTGATGCCTTGGTGGTGGGTGTGGTCGGTAACATACACCTGAAAGGTGTGATCCTATACCTCTATGTCATTACAATATTGTAAACTGATATTACCTCAAAAAAAAATGTAAGAAAAGAAAATGAATGTGGAGGAAAACTGGGAAGTTGCTAGCAGATCAGAAGCCCTAACCCCCAGGCATATTAGGATCATCTGGGGATTTTTTTTTTTATACCCTTGTGTCTGGACCACACCTGAGGCCAATTAGATCAGAGTCTGGAGTTAAATCAGCATCAGATTTTTTTTTAAGTTCCCCAGGTGATTCCACACTACACAGCCAAGAGCAAGAACCACTAGACTAGACTTTAAGTCACCACTCAACTCAATGATTCAACAGTTCTAGGAGAAATATTTGAAAGTCCCCTGAAAAATAAGACATTACTAGTCTTCTTCTTGTCATCACTTCATAAAAATTCAAGGAACATAACATTCTCCACAGGGCGAATGCTGGAGATGGGGTAGTGGGTTTATGAGGTGATGAAATTACTTACAGGATTGTGTCTCACATCCTCCTCAAGCATGCTTTAGCCATTATCATCTCTGACAGATTTAAGAGGAAGCTATCATAAGATCAGCAAATAATAATGCTGATGCTAGCCAGTGTGGCTTTGAGGAATTAATCTCACCTTATTGGCCCTCGTTCTCATCTGCAACAGGAGGGGGTTTGGCTGGAATATGTATCTCCATGTTTCATTCCAGCATTAACCTTTAGTGATTCCAGGACACTCTTTGCCCAAAATAGGGTAGTAAATATCTGTGACAATAATAATTTTCCAGAGAACACGTGAAAATGTGTCCGGTAATTATAGTATTAAAAAGGAAATTAGAATCCTAGGCTATTCAATTCTGGAGAAAATTTTTAAGAAGTTTGACTTGGCACCTTTCGAGAAAAATGTTTATTATTTTATTCAGAGTAGCCAGACACCTTGGAGATAGGTATTACATATATGATTTTTATGCTTCAAAACTTTACATAAATTTAACCACAACTTTTGTGCTTCATTATGAGTGATAAAGGGTTCCGCTTACTGAAGTTTTGTATGCAAAACATAGGCAAGACTATGTAATTAAGTCACTTATAAGAATAATGACTAAATGACAATAAAATATAGCATTCTAAGAAAAGCAAACTGCAGCTCTGAGTTGTTTCTGTTGATAAGATATAACCATATTTGAGTTATTATCTAAATTTTACAGGGAAAGTTTTGAAGTCTGTTTTTATGTGTGTACATTTTAATAGAAACCTGAGATTCAAGATTGACCAACATTTCTCCAGATTGCTTCATAGATTTTTTTAATAGACTATACAGAATGATTAGTACTCACCTCTTTTCCTTTTAACTAAATGAATGTTATATATGTTTCAGTAAGTTGAAAGTTTCCTTCTCCCTTCTCTACATTATTTTATATAGGGTTTTTTTTTTTAAGATTTATTTATTTATGCATACAAGCTGGGGTACAGGCCAGAGGTGTGGGGCGGTGAGAGGGATCACCAGAGACAGAGTGGGGAGCAGAACAGGCAGAGCCATTGGAAATACAGTTTAATCAGATACATTCCATTACATTTGTCCCATTAAAATGCTCTAAAGAGCCTCCCTGGTGGCGCAAGGGGTTAAGTCTCAGCACTATGAAGGTATCTGCACCACTGCAGCACTAGCTCCATCCCTGGCCAGGGAGCTAACCCACACGGCTCAGCAGACCTCTACTGTCTCTCCCAATGCTCCCCTCAGCAGTGTATCTCAGTAGATCTGCCTGTTCTGCTCCCCACTCTGTGTCTGGTGAATCCTCTCACCACCCCACACTGCTGGCCTACACCCCAGTTCTTGTATGAATAATAAATAACTCTTTAAAAAATACTCTTGGGCCTCCCTGGTGGCGCAATGGGTTAAGCACAGCGCTGTGGAGCTGTCAGTGGCTGCAGTTCAAGTTCGATGCCCGGCCGGGGAGAATCCCACATGGCGCAGCAGACCTCTCCTGCATCGCCCACTGCTCCCCTCAGCAGTGTATTTCGGTTTATCTGCCTGTTCAGCTCCCCACTCTGTCTCTAGTGAACCCTCTCACTGCCCCACACCTCTGGCCTGCACCCCAGTTTGTATACAAAAATAAAATAAATTAAAAAATAAAAATAAAAAATACTCTAAAGAAGCATTTTTGTGATGTCAAGACAAAAATCTACTCCTTTTTAAAGTCATTGTGATTCCATCAGACTGCACCACTTTGAGCTTGGAAGCAACAATGTTGACAAGCTCATGCAGCCAATTAGCTGATGACCTCTTCCAAAGTGACATGAAGGAAGGACAGGACCAGCCAAACACTGCATTTGGCAGTTCAAGGAGACATGACTGCCAAAAGGTGCTATTTGTTGAAGTGTGAAACCAAAACCAGGCAAGATAAAAGGAGCTTAGTCCTTGTATTGTTTTGCATGAACAAGTTCTTTTAAATCAAGTGCTCTTAATCAAGAGCTTTTCACAACTAAAGTTTTTAGTTTCCATCTCAGGTAAGGACACTTCTGTGCCAAATGTAAAAGTTATCCGATGAAGCTCAGTAATTTTTATTGGCACGCCAGAGGGCATTTATAATTGCAATTACTTTTATCTAATTAACACAAGATACGGACTCTATATGAAGATAAAATTTATTTTCTAGACTTTCTACAGATTGTAAAGGACTTTTTATTCACCCATTCAACAAACACTTACTGAACACCTACTACAAGCCAGGCATGGGGCCAGACATGAGACATGCAAAGATGGGAAGAAATCGTCATTGCTCTCAGAACCTCACAAAACTTTAAGGAAATATTACATCGATAATTTTAGGTAAAGTAGGAAATGCAAATTTTTACAGTAGGCAAAGTGTTGAGATGTTCACAGAAGGAAGAATTAACACCACCTTGGGATAACTGGAAAGGAAAATGTGAAAAAATTGAAGTGGCTATGACCAAGTGACTCACAGCTCAACTTCTAAATGTAGTATATAAATTAAAAAATACCCAAGCTAGCATTTGCCAAACTTCAGACATCTTTATGCCAATTTAATAATTTTTTTGAAATAATGGTTTTTTTTCAAAGATTTATTTATTTATGCATACAAGCTGGGGTACAGGCCAGAGGCGTGGGGAGGCGAGAGGGTTCACCAGAGACAGAGTGGAAAGCAGCACAGGCAGATCGAAGGAAATACACTGCTGAGGGGAGCAGCGGGCAAGGCAGGAGAGGTCTGCAGCACCATGTGGGATTCTCCCTGGCCGGGTGTCAAACTCGCATCGCTGCTGCCAACAGCTCCACAGTGCAGCAATTAACTGCTGCACCACCAGGGAGGTCCCAATTTCATAATTTTTATCTTACTTAAGATATGTAAGATACTACTACTTACTACTTACTTGATAGTGTTTTTTTTTTTTTAAATGACTCACTTAATGGGCACAAGGAGTTTAGTCTCAGCACTGTGAAGCTATCCTCAGACACTGCAGCACAAGTTCTATCCCTGGGCAGGGAGCTGACCCACATGGCGCAGCAGACCTCCCCTGTCTCACCTGCTGCTCCCTTAAGCAGTAAATTTCAGTCACCCCTGTTCTGCTTCCCACTCTGTCTCTGGTGAATCCTCTCACACACACACACCGCCCACATACGCCCCTCGCCTACACCCCCTCTCTTGTATGCATAAATAAATCTTTAAAAAAAGATTCACTTAAAAATTGAGTCTTTGATATGATAGTCTACATTTACCCAATAATATCTGTAGTGAACAACGTTCCACTCAGACTCATTTTGAATATATATTTTTAAGATTTATTTATTTATGCATACAAGAACTGAGGTGTAGGCAGGAGGTGGGGGGGTGGGTAAGAGGATTCACCAGAGACAGAGTGGGGGGCAGAACAGGTGGACTGACTGGAACACAATGCTGAGGGGAGCAGCAGGGAGACAGGAGAGGTCTGCTGCGCCATGTGGGTCAGCTCCCTGGCCGGGGATCAAACTGGTGCTGCAGTGCCTGCTAATAGCTTCATGGTGCTGGGACTTAAACCCTAGTGCCATCAGGGAGGCCCCTCATTTTGAATATTTTTGTGTGCTTTGTAGGCTTCAGTGTGGTTTTGCTTCCAACACAACACTTGTGACTTTTCTTGTGACTAATTACCCTTACGCCACTGGAGCCTCTGTGCCCACACATGCAGGGCAGGATACCTGGGAGTTTATGTTGTGGGGAAGGCATATAACCGGTGGCTGAGAGCTATGGACTCTGAAAGCCCTGCTCCCTCACCTTGGCACTGGACAGTTTGTCCGAGTTCCCCTGGGTGATCAGGCTGAAGCTCACCTTTGCAAAACTTTGCCTTGGTCCTGTGCGACCACACCTTCTTCCATTACATTCTCTCAAGGGGGGGTGGGGGGAAAGGACCTCCTTCCCAGATCCCCAAAATAACACACCAAATCATGCTAACCAGGAATTTTCTACTTTCCAACAGTAGGGGAAATCTGTACTGCAATGGCAAGTTACTGGGGTAAGGATGGCCACACAATTAGTTTTGCTGGAGCATTTGTTTATCTACATGAAAACAAGGATGCATTATGGCTAGAAATCCATTTTAGAAACAGACTCTAAGACTTCTAGAAATTAATAAAGTAAGCTATGTTCATAAACTCTGACTATGAAACACCATTTTCAACAAGTCCCCCAAAACACAAATTATAAAATGACTACAGTTTTTAAAAGTGAAAATCAACCCACAAATTTCGAGTGGCTATTTGTAATAGACACAGCAGTCAAAAGTAACATTCAGAAAATAACTACTCCGTAAGACTAATAGATAAAGAACACAAATTTTAAAACTTAGCACAGTATGTTAACAGACACCAGAGAGAAAACTAAAGTTTGCCATTGAAAAAAATCAAAAGATGCTCAGTCTCAATAGTAATCAGGGAACTTAAAATGGAAATCACTGGGGAATACAGTTTTATACTCAGACTGAGATGAAAAAGACTGACAATAATAAGTATTGGTGATGTGGTGCAAGGGAAATCATACTGGTAAATGTATGAATTTATCAACCAGTAAATGTATGAATTAATAGAAACACTTTGGAATACAACTTGAATTTACCTTGTAAAGTAGAACCATGCATATAACTTAGGAATCCTATTCCTATGGAGTAGGAATTCTTAATACATATATTTATCAGCAGACAAGTATAGAAAGCATTATTACTTGTAATGGGAGAAAACCTGGAAATGTTCCAAAGAGCCATTGACAGGACAGTGGAAAACTCACTTGTAATACATTTATACAATTGAATATTTTTTAACAGGCAAAATGAATGAGCTTGAATTATTGATATTTTCATTCAAATGGATGAATTTCATGACTACAATGTCAAAATTTAAAAAGAAAATTGTAGAAAATAGCACAACATGACATTATTTACATAACATTCAAATAAAAGCAAAACTATACAGTATATATTTCAAGTACAAATATTCAAGCAGAAAATCTAAAAGGTGTTAAACTTGGAAGCATGGTTATCTCTGGTGTGGAGGTAAGGGGAGAGGATCAAAAAGTGGAAAAATGAGTTTAATGATGATGACAGCATTTTGTTTTTTGTTTTTTTTCAAAGATTTTATTTATTTTTGCATACAAGCTGGGGTGCAAGCCAGAGGTGTGGGGTGGTGAGAGGGTTCACCAGAGACAGAGTGGGGAGCAGAACAGGCAGCTCGACCGAAATACACTGCTGAGGGGAGCAGCGGGCGAGGCAGAAGTCTGTTGCGCCATGTGGGAATCTCCCCCCGCCGGGCATAGAACTCGAGCTGCAGCCGCTGACAGCCCCACAGCGCTGTGCATAACCCATTGCGCCACCAGGGAGGCCCCAGCATTTTGTTTCTTGAGCTGAGTACATGGGCTTTACATTTTATTATGCTTTGTAAATTATATATATTCCGTATTCATCAGGATGTCATTAATTTAAAAAAAAATTGAAAGATGAAAAAAATTAAAGGAAGGAAGAAGGCAATCACAACAAAAGATATAAGAGAATTGAAATCCATCAAAATAGAAAATTAGGTCAAAAACTGATGAGAAGAAATACATGTCCTCTAGAACTACCAGGAAGTGCACGCTGAGTTTCCCGTAGTGCTTGGAATGATGACTCAAGTCATTTTATTTACATATTTAAAGAAGAATTATATACAGTAACTAGTACATCTAGGCCCTGAAGTCACTGTTGGTGATAATGAATCTTATTTATCAATACTGGCTTTTTAATACCTATTCTATTTGAAAAATTATGTTGTTGGTCCCTATTAACTAAGGCGTCTCTATTAATTTGGTTCTGATATCAGTTTAGAAAGATGGTGAAAGATGAGAAAAGTAGAAATTACCTTCTTGGAATTCTGTGTTTGCCCAAACAGAAGACAAAAATATCACTTTATGTAAAACCACTGTGGATAGCACAGATTGGTAAAGTACCAAGCAGGAGAGGGCTCACAACAACTAGGCAACATATAATACATCCACCTCTGCTGGACATGCATTAAGAACAATATTTTGGTTTTATATTCACAGGTTATACCTCTGGAATGCGTGATTCTGGAAGTCAAATTCATTTCAAATTGATTATAACTGTACTCTGGGAGCTCCATGGAGCACACAGTCAGCACATGGTACTTATATAACTGTATTTTGGTCTATAGCCACAGATACCAGCTACATCCTTATTAAGAAAATTCAAAGATTTACCCTAAAGTAACATTGGTGATGGCTGTGAGATCTGAATGTTTAAGGCCATTCAGGAAACGGAAGATGGTGATCTCACTCCCAAACCATATACATGAAAGAGTCCTGTATTCCTTTCCAATGAGAAAAAAAAATATTCCGATGCTAATCATGAGACTTTGATAAATGAAAGACTTGTTTGGCCTATTCCACGCTGGACACATTCAAGATTTAGAATTTCCACAACTAAAACACCAAGTACAAAATTAACTTACATTAGAAGCTAAGAATTGCCCATAATCTTCTTGTCTAGAGCTAGAAGCAAGCACACAGAACCAACATTTTAATGTTCTCTAAAAGGATTTCTTTTTAATAATTTGCAGAATTACTATAATTGTCATAAAAAGCAATCCCATTATGTTCAATTTCCTTACTAATTATTGGGGACCCTGATTTAAGTATACTTGAATAATTATAATGAGTGTTTTTTAACCTATTAAATGTACATTTCCAATCTTGATACAAATACTAGATAAATATTAAGAAAACATGTCTGGCATTAAGTTTATTTTTTACCATGAAACTAGAATCTACAGTTTTCTCCCTCTGGAGGCAGAATTCATGTATTTGTAAAACTTAGTAAACCATGTGATGGCACAGTTAATGCTTCAAGAAGTCTGTGATACCAACTCCTAATTGAACATTTTAAGGCAGATAATATTCCTCATGGCTCCTAGCTGAGAGTAATGGTCCTCTCACCTCTTGAAATCTTTTATATCTATTTTAAAAAAGTTAAAATGTGAACAAAACAAAGGTCTTCAAGTGCATTAAACATTTTTTTAAAGAGAAATAAACTTGCTAATATTTTCAGGGAAATATTCTCACAGGTATTTCCTCTGATAAAATCATCCCGAGACTCAGTTGGCAGTTCAACAAAGATTTAGATCAACTGGGTTCATCAAGTGGCTGACCCAAGCCTAGGATTCAGGTCTTCTCACTTGCATGACCTACTAGAAAACTTAATAAGCATATACAACTATTCACTTTGAATTTTGGTACAGTTATAGGTATATTTGGCATTTTGGTGTAGGTATACCTGTATCTGGTAGCCTGGACATAACTGACACTGCTGATTAAGACCAACTGCAAGCTGTTGGTCTTAATTCTGTGACTTATTTTTCTAGAGCTAGTTTTCGTGAACATACACTCACATGCGTCTGCCTTTGCAATCTTTTGGACAAACCCAAAACCTTGGATCTAACTACCAAGAGGACAATTTCATCCAGATTCCCTCAAATTCAGCTGACCAGAAACTAAACTTTGTCTTCCTTGACAAACTACTTGTACTCAAAATCTTTTCAAGAGACTATCTCACCTGTTTCTAGTCCCCAGTACAAACACTGTCTTCACTATTGCCCCCACAGAATATGTACGGCCATGGGTTATTCATATGATGCTGCATCTCTTCATCACAGTTCACTGGGCAGGGAGGGATGCTCCACCCGAGGCCACAATATGGCATGCAACCTCTTATTTATATTTCCAGGCTCAAGGCCAATGAGAGATTCACACTCTTTGAGACACACAATCAAGTCCCAGTTGTTTGCCAGTGCTGAAGCTGAAGATCGTGTAGAATTAAAATCTCATGCAGAATTAAAATCTTAGACAATCTTTTTGGGGTCTATGCAATGAACTTGATTCCAAAGGCTCAGGAGCACACAGACTCAGCTTGGAATACTTTAGATGATCTTGGGTAGTTGCTACATGTCATGGAGATGCCAAAAGATCACCAGACAAGACTGCTAAGACAAATATTTCTGAATTGGCAGGTTTATTACTTGTCTTTCTGACATAAGAGAAGTTTTGTTGTTTTTCATGGGATATGGGTTATTACAATAGTTATATCTATGGGCAGGGTGTATGTATAACTGGAATGGAATGAGATTATGAAAGACCTGAAAGCCGTTTTTAAATCAATATGGAAGCAAAGTCTCCTAACATTAGTTGAGAAGTCAACTGACACGTATTGTTATTTGCTAACATATGAGTCATTTTGCTCTGAGTGATTTTAAGATTTACTCAACCGTTCTGTTCTTAGCAGTCTCACAATAATATGCCTAGCTAATGCTTATTTGGGATTTATCCTGGATTTATAAATGTATATGTTGTACCAAATTTGGGTAATGTCAGCCATTTTTCTTCAAAAATTTTTATCTTCTCTATTCTCTCAATTTCTGGGGCTCCAAGTGCACTTGTTGGCCTTGTTAATATTGTTCTGCAAATAGACTCATCCCTCAAAGCGAAGGAAGTGAAAGACAAGATAAACAGATGGGATTACATCAAAATAAAAAGCTTCTGTACAGCAAAAGAGACATTAACCAAAACTAACAGACACCCTACCAAATGGGAAAAGATTTTTGCACACAATACATCTGATAAAGGACTGATAACACAAATTTACAAGGAACTCACACAACTCAACAAAAACAAAGCCAACAACCCAGTCAAAAAATGGGCAGAAGAGCTCAAAAGACACTTTTCCAAAGAAGAAAAGCGGATGGCCAACAGATACATGAAAAAATGCTCAGCATCACTTATAATCAAGGAAATGCAAATCAAAACCACAATGAGATACCACCTCACACCTGTGAGGATGGCACACATTAAAAATACAGGCAACAACAAATGCTGGAAAGGATGTGGAGAAAAAGGAACTCTTCTACACTGCTGGTGGGAATGTGAACTGGTCCAACCACTATGGAAAGCTGTATGGCGATTCCTCCAATTGCTAAACATGGAGCTCCCATACGACCCAGCAATACCACTTTTGGGAATTTACCCAAAGGACACAAAAACACTAATCCGAAAGGATACATGCACCCGTATGTTCATTGAGGCACTGTTCACAATAGGAAAGGTATGGAAGCAACCCAGATGTCCAAAAATAGATGATTGGATCCAGAAGATGTGGTACATATACACAATGGAGTACTATTCAGCATGGAAAGAAGATAAACACATGCAATTTGCAGCGACATGGATGGAATTAGAGGGAATCATACTCAGCGAAATAAGCCAGAAAGAAAAAGAAAAATATCGAATGGTTTCACTT